>OY776123.1:81666548-81863640 GCA_963675135.1 Galeopsis tetrahit
GAGAAGAACGACACCTGGCACCGCGTGGAGCGGAGTTCCGGCAAGTTCCTCCGTCGCTTCCGGCTGCCGGAGAATGCGAAGATGGATCAGATCAAGGCAAGTATGGAAAATGGGGTGCTGACTGTAACTGTTCTTAAGGAAGAAGTGAAGAAATCTGAAGTGAAGGCCATTGATATTTCCGGCTGAGAAATCTGAAGTGAAGTGAAGTGAAGTAAGGCAAGTATGCAATTCTCATTGCATATATTTGTATGTATAATGCATATTCTGAATATTTTTAAATAAAATTTATATTTTAGAACATCTTATTACAAATATATTATTCTTTTGCATATTATGAAATATTTTAAGTTGCAGTATGCAATTTTCGTTGCCTATATAAACCCAATTTATTGCATATATTTGTAGCATGCAATTTTCGTTGCATATATAAACCTTGCATTAATTGATTGCATGCATTTTGAGAATCAAATTGAGAGATTTAAATCTTTTTGAATTTTGAAAAAAAAAAGGAAATTAATACTCCCTTCGTTCCACAATTACTTTCGCACTTTCCTTTTCGGGACGTCCCACAATAACTTTCACACCCTTAAAATGGAAAATCCTTTATAAACTCCACCCTCACAATATATATCCTCAATTTTACACAAATGTCATTACTTTTTCCTCACACTTACACAAAAAGTCAACCAATTTCTTTACTTTATACGTAAAGGTTTACAAAATTACCCCTCAAAATTCCCACTAAATTCACTTTTCTTATTTTGTGTGCCACTTCACATGTGAAAGTAATCACGCGACGGAGGAAGTATATTTTTTTAATTTTACAAAAATAATAAAAATCATAATTAAACATAAAACACTAGCGGCATGATTGGTATCTAGGAATGAGGTGGGAATGGAATGACCATTCTTAATTCTATTCCAAATGTCCTAATTGGTATGTTTTTATAATATGAATGTTCATTCCAAATTGAATGATCATTCCTCAAATTTAGGGAATGGTGATTTCTCCCATCCCCATGGTTTTAGCTATTCCTATATCTTTAGGAATGAGTTTTTTAAAAAAAAAGAATTTACAAAAATATCATAACTTATTTTTTTAATTTTAACAACATTATTTTATACTTCCAAAAAATAACAAACAACAATAATTATAATTGTAAAAATAATAATAACATTATTTAATAAAAAATAAATTATAAATTTAATTCTAATAATAAAATATTTTAATAATATAAATAATAATTCACAACATATTAATAAAAATAAAAATACTTTATATAATATTAATTATCTTAAATAATTATAAAAAAATAATAAAAATATTATCATTTAAATATAAAAATCAATAATAAAAGTATTATAAAAAATATTTAAAATTATAGATATTATTATTAAATACCAGTATAAAAATATATAAAAGTAATAAATATTATTATTATTATATTAAAAATCGAAAATAATAAAAATATATGTGAGTATTAAAAACCTAATAATTATAATTAATAATAATATTATTATTGTTTGAAATTTATATAATACTCACATTTCATTCCGGATTCATACCAATCATAAGAATGACTATTCATATGTCATTCCATTCAGCACTTCATTTCATTCACGAGTTCATTCCATTCAGCCATAATTCCATTCAATCATACCAATCATGCCGTAGTAGATTAGGTGTTTGAAATTAAAATTTTAATTAATGGGCGCTTGACTAATTCAGAAATGTGAATGCAATTGAATTTGAATGTATGGGAATTTCGTAATTGCTACTTCATGAAGTATTTATATTGAATTCATCCACTAAAATTCTTAGTGGAATATCTAACTGCCCCAATTTTAAATAGGAGGGAGTATATTAGAACAGAGGGGGTGACAAAATGATAATAATCACCGTATAATTTACGGTGTATGATATTCTCATTAATATAGGTGAATTACAACTTGTTGTACAAGAAAAGAATCTATATACAAGGAAATAACTTGTTGTACAAGAAAGGAACCTAATCAATTTATTCATCAATCAAATCTTCTCTATTACCCCCCCTCAAGCGAAGAGTCGGAATCGCATCGACACGAAGCTTGGATCGAAGCAGTTCAAAATTTGGCCGGGGTAAACTCTTTGTAAAAATGTCCGCAATTTGGAGATGAGAGGGAACAAAGCGTGTCTCCAAATGTCCATTTGCTACAAGTTCGCGAATGAAGTGACAGTCTATGTCAATGTGTTTAGCACGCTTGTGAGCAATTGGATTCTGACTCAAAAATAGGGCACTCTTGTTGTCACATAAGAGTAGCGAACGAGAAGAAGGAAGTGCACGAAGCTCCTTAAGTAAATGGGAAAGCCAAACCATTTCTTGAGCAGTGTTTGCTAGTGCACGATATTCAGACTCACAACTGGAGCGAGCAACTGTAGGTTGTTTCTTTGCACTCCAAGAAACCAGATTGCCGCCTAGAAAGATGGAGTAACCATAGGTGGAACGACGTGTGTCCACACAGCGGGCCCAGTCGGCGTCAGAGTAGCCAACAATGTTGTAGTCTGAAGAGGGCGAGAAGGATAGCCCATGATGAATAGTCCCTTTAACGTATCGAAGGATCCGTTTAACAGCCAAGAAGTGATCCGTTGTGGGTGAATGAAGAAATTGGCTAACGTGATTAACGGCATAGGACAGATCCGGGCGAGTGATGGTGAGATATTGTAGAGCACCCACCAAAGATCGATAAAGTGTAGGATCCTTGAACGATTCACCTGAACTGACCAGAGAGTCACCTGCAACCAGTGGAGTAGAGACCGGCTTGCAATCGAGCATTTCAGCTCGTGTGAGAATATCATACGCATACTTTGCTTGGCCAAGGAAAAGGCCAGAAGGATGATGAGTAATCTCAAGACCAAGGAAGTAATTGAGACGACCAAGATCAGTGACAGCGAACTCTTTGTTGACACGAACAATGAACTTTTGTAAAGCAGCAGAGTTGCTTCCTGTAACAATAATATCATCAACGTAGAGTAATAAAAAAATGGTACAAGAGGAACTATGAAAGAAAAATAAAGAGGTGTCAGAACGAGAACGAGTGAATCCTAAGGAGAATAAAAAAACACTAAATCTATCAAACCAAGCACGTGGAGCCTGGCGGAGGCCATAAAGAGACTTCTTCAACCTGCAAACATGATTAGGAAAACGAGGATCAGTAAAACCAGGAGGTTGTGACATAAATACAGGTTTAGGAAGTACGCCATGCAGAAAGGCATTTTTCACATCTAGTTGATGCAAAGGCCAAGAGCGCTGCACAGCCAAAGACAGTATGACACGAACAGTGGCAGCACGAACAACAGGACTAAAGGTGTGCGAGAAGTCAAAACCTGGAATTTGAGAGAACCCTTGAGCAACTAAGCGAGCTTTATATCGCTCAATGGATCCATCAGATTTGTACTTAGTACGAAAAACTCATTTAGAACCAACAATGTTGACAGAAGGCGGACGAGGGACAAGATCCCATGTCTGATTAGAATGTAAAGCCTCCATTTCGTCACGCATGGCAGAATGCCAATGTGGAAGCTTTAAGGCAGATTTGAACCCTCGAGGTTCTGTGGAGACAGACAGGGAATGTAGCAGCTTAGTGGTAGCAATATCAACCGAATATTTGGGTTTAAAGATACCGGATTTGGCACGGGTTTGCATGGGATGAAGTGAAACGGATGGAGCGGGTGGAGGACTAGCCGGAGGAACGGGAACCGTGGAAGGAGAGCCATGACCAGCAGGGTCGGTGGGTGCGGGTATGGCAGGATCAGGCACTGGAACCTGAATCGGGTCGGGAACAACGGGATGGAGCATTGGCGTTGGCTCATGAGATGAATCAACAGGGCAGAGCGTGCAAACCTCAGTAGGAGAAGAACACGCATGTGACGATGAAGGAGGATCGTGCGGAATAGATCGTGAAGAGGCAGGACTCGAGATTGTCGATCGAGAAACCTGAGGATCCAAAAAACAAGAAAAGTCCAAGTCAGTATGAGATGTAGACAAAGTATTAGAAGAGAAAGGAAATAGAGTCTCATCGAATTGAGCATGACGAGTAATGTAAGTGCGCGAAGAAACAGGATCGTAGCACCGAAAACCCTTGTGAATACTGCTATAGCCAAGAAAAATGCAAGGATGACTACGAGGAGCCAACTTATGAGGAGCATAATCACGGAGATACGGAAACACACGACAACCAAAAACTTTAAAATTGCTATATGAAGGAGGAGAGTGGAATAAAAGCTCATATGGTGACTTATTGTTAAGAACAGGAGATGGAAGCCTATTAATAATGTAGACAGCGGTAGAGAAGGCATCAACCCAAAAAGGAAGAGGGGTATGAGAGTGAAACAAAAGTGATAAACCAGTTTCAGTTATGTGACGATGTTTTCTCTCAGCTCGACCATTTTGTTGAGGAGTGTAAGGACAAGAAAATCTATGTAAGATACCAAATGAATTAAAAAAATCACGGACACGATGGTTGGTAAACTCAGTACCACCATCACTCTGAAAAATTTTAATGGATGAGTTAAATTGAGTGGAAACGAAAGTATTAAATTGTTTGAGAGCATCAAAAAACTCAGACTTTGCGCGTAAGGGATAAATCCACGAGAAACGAGAAAAATCATCCACAAATAAAGTATAATATTTGAAACCATCGACAGACAAAACAGGAGAAGGACCCCATAAATCACAGTGTATAAGATCTAAAACATGTAAAGCACGTTTATCGTTTAAATCAAACGGTAACCTTTTACTCTTAGCCAATTGGCAAGAAGTACAAGGTGACGGCTTAGGCAAAACAGAAGTAACACTCAAATGGCCTAAAGTTTTTAACAACTGAATAACAGAAATAGAAGCATGTCCCAAACGGGAGTGCCACAACTCAAAAGAAGACTTCAATAGACTAGAATTTAAAGCAGCAACCAGGGCAGATGTGCCCTGCTCTAGAATGTAAAGGCCATCCTTACATGTCCCTCGAGCGAGGATTTTCTTTGACAACCGAGTCTGAACCACAAAAGAGTTGTTAGAGAACATAACATCAACAGGCAAATCATTGGTTAACTTGCTAATAGATAATAAATTTTTAGTAATATGAGGTACTACTAAAACATCTAACAAGGGCAAGGTATTAATAACACGAGAACCAATATGCGAAATGGGAAGAGAGTCACCATTACCGACGATGACTGAACCATTACCAGAATAGGGTTCAAAGGAATCCAGAGCAGTGGAGGAGGACGTCATATGAGCCGAGGCACCAGTGTCAACATACCAATCTGATACAGATGAGGGATTGACGGTACGCTGAGTTTGAAACGCCTGGGCAATGTTTGCAGATCTGGACTGGGAATCATGAAAATTATAATCCCGAGAGAACCTGTTCGGGCAATTAGTGGCGTAATGAGCATCGCGACAGATTTGGCAGCGAGGCACACGCTTAGTACCGCCACCTTGGGGACGGCCACCACTGTTGGAGGTATGGCCACCATCGCGACCACCCTGACCACGACCACCGTCGCGAACCTGATTCGAAGTACGATTACCGGAAGACGACGAGCGATGACCTGGGCGATTAGCGTAAAAGGCAGCAGTAGGCGGCTGAGCGTCAGAAGCTTCCATAGCTTTCTCGCGTAACTCATGATCTCTGGCCTGAGACAACAGATCACGAAAGGAGGGTAAGGGGGCGATGGCTAGGCGAACCTCAGTGAACGCTCGAAATTGCGGGCCAAGTCCGCGAAGGAACCATCGAGCCTTGTCCGCATCAGAAACTGAGTGGCCGATTGCAGCAAGCTGGTGACAGAGATTAGTAAAATTCCTATTGAACTCGACGACGGAAAGCGAACCACGACGGAGGAATTGTAGTTCATCCCGGAGTTGTTGAGCGTGGGATGGGGAGGAGGGATTGAATGCGGCCTCTAGGGCAAGCCAAACATCACGAGCCTTAGAGAGGCCAACGACTTCAGACATAGCTTCTTCCGTGAGAGAGGATAGAAGCAGGCAAAGGACACGATCGTGGCGTTTGCGCCAGAGAAGATAGGCTGGGTTGGGTTCGTCCTTGTCTTCGGACGACTTAATCAGAGGTTCGGGCTCGGGACCAGAACCGTCGACAAAGGTTGCGAGATTATCACATCGAAGCATTGGAAGAACTTGACTCTTCCAAAGAAGGTAGTTTGATGAAGAGAGGCGGATCGTAACCATGTGAATCAGAGTGGCAAGGGGAATGTGATCGGGATCCTTAGGTGTTGCTGGAACAATACCCGACATTGTGAAGGAGAAGGAAGAAACGGATGGGAAAGAAAAAAAAAATTGGGCTAGGGTTTTCAGCACTTAATTTGCTGATACCATGACAGAATGATAATAATCACCGTGTAATTTACGGTGTATGATATTCTCATTAATATAGGTGAATTACAACTTGTTGTACAAGAAAGGAACCTAATCAATTTATTCATCAATCAAATCTTCTCTATTAGGGGGTATCAAATGACGTTTGGCATTCTTACAAAAGTACATACGCATGTAGAGTAGCAGACATTGGGAATCGTAAGTAATAATAAAAGCCCTTTCGAATTCCAATTCATTTACTAGTAGTAGTATTAAATACGCTCGCAATGCTTCTTTGTCATTTAATTTCCAATTGATCACCATGAACTCCGAATCCAAAAATGAAAATGAAGTCACAAGGGCGGTTGCGTGGATTGAATTGCCTGCTGATATCACCACTAATATCCTGCATCGCCTTGGACCTCTAGACATACTAGAAGTTGCAGATAATGTGTGCACTACTTGGCGGAGGGTTTGCTCTGATCCTTCCATATGGCGAGTCCTTCATATCAAACGTGCTGATTTCGGGATTCAACGGATCCGTAACTTGTGGCGTCGCGCAGTGGATCGTAGCCAGGGACAGTTGGTGGATATTTCTATTGATGATTTTGGCGATGATGACTTGCTAAACTACATTGTTGATCGGTATTATATATAGTTTTCTTTTCCCTTACATACTTACTCATATTAATATTTACTCATTCTACTGCATGTCTACATAAGAAAAACCTTTCAAGAATTAAAGGCCAGGGGATGATAACTTTCTTATTTCAAAATATTCCCTTTAATTTGTCTTGTTACATGCATAAGTATTATAGAATATAATAGAATAATATATTATAGGAATAATATAATGTATTATAGGAAGAGTATAATATATTATAAGTAGCAATCTTTTATTTATGATTTATATTTATTTCCTTGTTTATCTATTTCCTTGTATATCTCTTGTAATCCCTATATATAGTGGACCACTCTTATCATCTCATTAACGGTGATTGAATATAATTCTCACATGGTATCAGAGCAATACACTGAAACCCTTTTTTTCGGCGTCTCCGACGGGCTGGTATCCCCCGTCGCCGCCTTGCCCCTTCCCCTTTCTTCTCACATGGTATCAGCCTAATACACTGAAACCCTTTTTTCGGCGTTTCCGACGGGCTAGTATCCCCTGTCTCCGCCTTGCTCCTTTCCCTTTCTTCTCAATTTTTTCGGCGTCCTCGACGAGCAGGTATCCCTTGTCGCCGCCTTGTTTTTTTTTTTTTTTTTTTATCTCGAACGAGCTGGCCGCCACCGACGAGCTTGTATTCCTCGTCCCCCTTCTTCTCGAACGAGCTGGTCTCCCTTGTTCCCTCTCCCGGCCGCTTTTAGCCGCCACCGACGAGCTTGTATTCCTCGTCCCCCCTTCTTCTTCTTCTCGAACGAGCAAGTCTCCTCGTCCCCCCTAATTTTATTTTTCTTCGAGCGAGCACGTCTCCTCGTTCCCTCTCATGGTTGATCAAGTTATCACCATGACTGTTTTCACTCATACGGTGTTAGTCACAGTCACCTACACTCTAATTTTCTCTATAGCTTCACGCCACATCTTTCTTCTTCTACTTTCCTCTCTCCGTAGAGAGCCAATAACCGACTTTATTGGCTTCGCGCCCTTCCTATCTATCTTGTTTGTGCTCGGTTCAATTGTTTCCACAAAACTTGCAAGTGTTTCTTGCCTAATTTTTAGCCATTGTTCGTCCTTCAAAGGATTTCGGTGTTTCGATCCATTTGCTTCCCACTTTTTTGCGCCTTGGCATGTCCTATTTGGTGATTCTGAATTTCCGTTATTTCTCCTGTTGTATGACAACAAAAATGCATTGTTTTGCGGATGTCTTCACAAAGTTTCTACCTCAAACTCGCTTCAAATTGTTGCGTACCAAGCTCGTGTTCATTTACATTCCCAGCTTCGCTTGACCGGGGGTATTAGAGAATATAATAGAATAATATATTATAGGAATAATATAATGTATTATATGAATAGTATAATATATTATAAGTAGCAATCTTTTATTTATGATTTATATTTATTTCCTTGTTTATCTATTTCCTTGTATATCTCTTGTAATCCCTATATATAGTGGACCACTCTTATTATCTCATTAACGGTGATTGAATATAATTCTCACAATAAGCCTAGCTCTCTTGAAAGTTAAGTTGTATATGAGGAAGAATCAGTACTCTCCTTTTCCTAAAGTAGTTGTGTATTCTTTTTAACAGATCAAGTGTCTCACTCTTGAACACTGCTTTGGAATCACAGGGAGAGCTGTGGTTAAAGCAGTTAACAAACTTCCACACTTGGAAGAGTTGCACCTTATTCTATATCCAGAAATTTCAGCTTCAGATATTGTAAAGATTGGTAATGCTTGCCCACTTTTGAATTCCTTTACATTCACTTGGTATCTAGACAGAAATGAGTGTGCTGTAGCAATTGCAAAGTACATGCCAAATCTGTGCCATCTTCGTCTTATTTCTAATTTGATCAACGATGAAGGACTAGAAGCCATTCTTGATGGCTGTCCCAACCTTGACTCACTTGATGTCTTCAAATGCCGTGAACTTAATGTAAGAGGTGCTTTGTGCGAAAAAGATGTTCTGAGCAGATTAAACATCTCGAAACCCCTCTCAACTCTGCTTGTTATATTTTGAGTCTCTTAAAGGGAGGACTCAGAGTCGGCAAAATTGCTGATTTAGGGCTCGATGACTCTGATGACTACGGTTATGGTTATGATTATGATGAGGCTTATGTGTACGCTCAGGATATCGGTTATGAGTTATATGTTGACTACGGTTCTGGTTAGATGACGACATTGAGCTTCCAAGTAGTTGAACTTCATCAGATCATCGTCTGCTACCTCAATTCTAGTATCTTACTTTGTATTTGAATTCATCAAGCTTCTCATTAGCAATGTACTTTGCTTTTCGTCCACCTGTTTTTGTTTGTGATATTACTCATATGAAGACTCTTTCAGCTTTTTTGTTAAAACAAATCCCTGTGCTGTGTTTATAATTACTAGAATTGCTATCTTTGTTAATCCCAAACCAAAATTTGAACCTAAACAAAATAAAAAATTCAAACAAAGAATTAATTGAAAATAAATCTGAAACAACCAAATGTCATGAAACCCATTTCCAGCAAACTAAAAATTACCCTAACATTCAAGCAGCTTGTGCAAACTTCGACTCTACATTTTACATCCAATAATTTTTTACATTTTTTTGAAAGAGTTAAAAAAAAAAAAGTTAAGTTTTTCAATAAACTCCTAAACATTGAAATAAAATTAATTCTTGCCAACCATCAACCAGTTCAGAATGAATTATCTGCCTTGAAGTCATAGTTCATTACGACTTTGCTCAATGAGAAGACTAAAATTAGCCGTGAAGTCATAGAAGACTAAAAATTATCTGCCGTGACATTTGGCTTATGAAAAAGGCTAAAAGACTTCAACTTAGGGCAAGAAATGCCAATACTTTCTATAATTGAAGCTTCAACTAATTATGGGCAGCTCTTCTAAATGTGCAAGTTTTTTAACAGCCTCAGCCAAAACCCTTCCACTCATGTAATTACTCACTCGCAAGTACTCGTGCACGGTGCACCTTCCGACTCCCACTCTATATCACGCTTAGTTTGGATTATTTTCATGCAATACCAAACGTCATTTTCCAACTACTAACTTGGACTTAAAATTATCTCTAAATTAATATTATTCTTTAAAATAATAGTAATATTTTAAAATTGAAAAATTAATTTATTTTTTATCTTTACTTTTTCGAGACAAGTTCACAAATGATTCTATAACTTTGCCCCAAAAGTTCATTTAATTCTTCAGTTTATAAATTCCAGTCCTTTTAGTCTCAATTTTGGTGCTCAGAGTCCAATTTCAGTCAAATCTAGTCAATTTCAATTTTTTTAATCCAATTTTATCCTACACACTGAAATAGAACATGTATATATATATTCTACATGACAATATTTTTTGGCATTTATAACACATTACCTAATATGGTCTGAGATTTGTATGGATAAAATTCAATTCTAGTTCATTTCCCCATTTGGACCCATCAATGCCAATTATGAAATTTACACATCATAAATTAATATTTGGCTTGCTCAAAGGATAATGTAATGAAATAGATTATTTTTGCTGGTTAATAGTCCGAGTTATTTTTTCAAGGTTGAATGTTCGTCTCTCACTATATTTCTTTCTCTTTCGATCTATTTTATGCTTCATATTTTTATTTCAAATTATATGTCTTCATCTCTACCTCTCTTTCTCTACCTCTTTCTCTTTCAATCTAGTTTATTTGATGTATTTTTTTACAGGCTAATTTTTTCGGATTATTATTTGTACATGTTGGATCTAGTTATAATTAAGAACTGCAAATGTTTTACTTGTAATTGGATGATGAATGTTAAAGCCAATTTTCTTTAATACGACAATGATTTTTTTGACTAGTTTTAATCATTAGTATTATCTTGTAATTAATTTTCTAACAAAATTGTTACGTGTATTTATATTATTCTGCAAAGGGATACCAGATAAATGGAGTATATTATACTCCCTCCGTCCCATGATTTTATGCACACTTTGACCGGCACGGAGATTAAGAAAATAGAATAAAGTGATGTGTAAGATAAATAAAAGAGGGGTATTATTGGTAATTCATTGATTAAAGTGATCAAATGGATTTAATTAAAGGTAAAATAAAGGAGGGGTATTATTGTTTGCCTTTTTTGGAGTGTGCATAAAATCATGGGACGGAGTGAGTAACTGAGTTTTAAAAGAAACATTGTTAATAAGTATCAATACTAAGAGGTACATCAATCCTTTATATACAGGATCCAACCAGAAACCTAGCAAAATTCATACATACAAAAAATAGGGATTAAATTTTATTTAGTATATTAGGTTACTATGTTTTTTTATTTTACTTCACACAATTATCACTTTTTGAATTTAGTCTATCATATTTCAATTTTGGATTGGTCTCATATAGAATCAATTTTTTATAAAGAATTGAGTTGACTTGGTCAACTTAAATCTTAAATATTCAAAAATATTGTGAACCCTAAATATTCAAGATTATTGTTAATAAAAATTTTGACTTGATTATTTTTTTTTATTTTTTTTTTTATTTGTAATTTTTTTTATTGATAATTTTTTTTCGAAATTGTGTGTGTTGAAAAGTGTAAGTTAATATTACTAAAAAGTGTAACACAGTATTACTAAAAAGTGTAAGTCACTATAATTGAAAAGTGCAACACAACTTTTAATAAAAAGTATAAGTCATTATAACTAGAAAATGCAAGTTAGTATAACTAGAAAATGCAAGTTAGTATAACTAGAAAGTGCAACATAATATTATTAAAAAGTACATGTCAATATACTTGAAAAGTGCAACACAATATTTTAATGAAAAGTGTAAGTTATTATAACTGAAAAGTGTAACAAAATACGAGTAAAAAGTGTAACATAACATTACTAAAAAGTGTAAGTCACTATAACTGAACATATTGTTGAAAATTATAAGTCACTACAACTGAAAAGTGCAACAAAATATGACTAAAAGGTGTAGCATAACATTACTAAAAAGTGTAAGTCAATATAACTAAAAAATATTGTTAAAAATAGTAAGTCACTAAATAACATGCTAAAAAATTGTAAATTGCATGTTACACTTTTCCTTATTTTAAACATGCACTTTTATAATTAAAAAAAATATATGTGAAAATTGTTAGATGTAAGAGTCGAATACTAGACCTCAACATTAAAAAAACTATTCTCAAACGTTTAAACTACGTAAATTATCATATATGTTTTTCGCGTATTTTATTTTTATTATCAATCCTATCAATTTTTTTAAAATTTACTCAATTCTTATAAGGAATTGAGTCTACAAGAGACCTACCCTTCAATTTTTTTTTTCAGCTACGTAAAACAGATTTAGTGGGTGATTGCAAATTCAAGTGAAAGGGGTAGAATCACTTTTTAAAGTTGTTTATAGAGTTTACAAACACCCCCTTAATAGCACGTCACTCACTCTGTATTTAATTTAATTTTCATTTTCAATATTTCTTTTATTACACATGAGACTACTAACACTCCATAATGGATTCTTCATATTAAAACATTAAGAAAATCAATTAAAAATTGAATAATAATGATTCTACATATTCTAGTCTACGGCATTGTTAGGCAATATTAAGGGTTGAATGGTAAATCTAAAACATTAAGAACAGACTCTCAATGCATGCATATTCTAGTCTAGGAGCATTTTTATGTTGAATAAGTTCCAATGTTTAAAAAGACAAAGATGGCAGAGATTGGGCATGCTTTTGACGATTGCTAGAGCACACTCTTTGACCTTTGGTGGCACTTGATCATTTGGCTTATGACAAAAGGTAAAAGACTTCAACTTAGGGCAAGAGATGCCAATATTTTCGATAATTGAAGCTTCAACTAATTGTGGAAAAATAAGGTGCAACCCTTCTAAATGTGGGAGTTTTTTAGCTGCCCTCGCCAAACCCTTCCCGGATATAAAATAGCAACACTCAAGAGTAAGACGCTTGAGCTGACTTGACCTGTCGAAAAAGTACAACATTAGACTAGAAAACACGATTCTTGGAAGACAAGAATATTATGGCTTTAGAATTAATATAATAAAACAGTTTGGTTATTTGAATGAAATTAAATGAAAGAAATAAACATATATATATATATATTTTTTTTTTTTTTTTGGGGGGGGGGGGGGGTTTGTCGACATAGGAGCTAGGAGGATGGAAAGAGCCGTAAGAAATTGCTCCTAGCTCGTCAACGACTACTCCACTTCAAACACGTGAACTGGTAGAGTCAGCACCTCTCTGAGCCAGGCAATGAGCTTCTCTAAGCTCAGCTCTTGGCATATAAGTGAATTTGCACACAACAAATTCGGACGAGAGAGCCAAAATATCTTTAACCACGCACACCTCGGGGCCGGTTATATACTTGGTTTGCCTACACAGGGAGATAGCTTGTTGAGAGTCGGTCCGGATCTCTAGAAATTCTGGGCCCCACTGTCTGGCTAATCTCAACCCAACATGAATAGCCATAAGTTCCGTCCCTAGCGCTCCTCTCATTGGTCTCGTGTTTTCAGAGAAGGTCCCAAGAATCTCTCTACTACCTCGATAGAGAATTCCTCCCACTCCAAATCTCTTCTCCTCTTTTTTGTGAGCCCCATCTACTTCTAGCACAAATTTCTCAGCCTCCTCTGCTGCCTCATCAGAGTGTCTTGGAAGCACCTGCCGGGAACAGTTTCTGACGCAACTGATCTGGTATCGAAATGCATTCAGATAGTTCAGAACCTTCTCCCCGGTTCTAACATCCAATTCCTTATACCTGTTATGCGTATCATGAATAACTTTGCATCTTTCTTTCCAAATTCCCCAGGCAACCATGATTATATCCTCAAAAACCTTTTTCCCAAATTCCAGCAGGGTGTATTCCAGAAAATCCATAGTGCTCATATTCATACCTTTCTTATAGATTTGTCCTAGACCAATTGTCTTCCAGATTCTTTTAACCTTCACACAATGGAAGAGCGCATGAGTAGTAGAGGGATACGAACCTCCACACATTCCGCACCACGGATCAATAGGAATATGTCTCCTAGCCAGGTTTCCTTCTGTTTGGATAAAATCTCGACACATTTTCCAACAAAAGATTCTGACCTTAGGGGGTAAGCCCATTTTCCAAACATTTGTAGAGGGCCACACAATTAGGGGTGGAAGTAGGCCGGGCTACCCGACAGGGGCCTACGGCCTAGCCTATTAAGGGCCTTGTTAGGCCTAGCCTATTAAGGGCCTTGTTAGGCCTAGCCTATTTATAAAATGAGCCGGGCTAAGGCTTTTTAAAAAGCCTATTTAATTAAGTAGGCTAGGCTTAGGCTTTATATAAAGCCTTATAAGCCTAACAGGCCGGCCTATTTAAGATTATATATTATATTTATATATATTTTATAATAAATTTAGTACTAACATTTATATTAAATTAAATTAAAGTAAGTTAAATTTATTTTAGTACTTTTGAAATCATTTTAATATTTGCATTTAAACTCATCGTTGTAATGCATTTGTTTTGGTAGTGAATTTTATTTGCAACTTTGAATATTGAACTACGATTTATATTTAATAGGCTTCTAAAAGGCTCGTAGGCCTGACCTATTTACTTAAAAGGCCAGACTTAGGCTGCAAAAAAAGCCTATCATAGATAACAGGCCAGGCTCAGGCTCAATATTTATAAACCAGGCCCAGGCTTTTTCATGTAAAGCCTAGCCTAGCCCAGCCTATTTCCACCCCTACACACAATCGTAGTCTAACAACTGTTCATTTATTACGGTCTCATCGCGAGGTGTCTACTACTAAAAAAGTATTAACTCAACAATTTGCACAAGTTAATATTCCAACTTGTCAAAAGATGCGGTTGATGGAAATTGATTATGGAGGTCCAGAAAAAGTGGGATACACGGAGAGATATCAGGAACTATGAGCAGTCTTTAAAAGAATTACACAAAGGACATGATGCAGACACACTAATTCTCTTCTTTGAGTCTAAGAAGAAGAAAAATCCAGTTTTCTTCTTTGTCTATGAAGTTGATTTGATAAAAAAGTTTATTAGGTGTTTTTGGTCTGATGTCGTGTCACGGAGATACTATAATTTTTTTGGTGATGTAGTTGTGTTTGACCCAACATACAACACAAATTAATATGGAATAAATTTTACTCCATTTACTGGGTTAACCATCATGGTCAGACCATTATCCCTTGATGTGGATTTTTTAGGGATGAAAAAACAGAGTCGTTCATATGGTTGTTTAGTAAACTAATGGAAGCAATCGTGCAATGTGGAAAGCTATCACTCAAGCATTCCCACATACAAAGTTATTTCATCGATATTGCATATAGCACATCTTGAACAAGTTCTCAGATAAAGATCCAGTTGCTTACAGGGATGAATATTATAAATTTATAATATAAAAAATGTAATATTATTTTGACATAAAATGTAAGGCAAATGGCTAATTTGTGCTTCAAAAGGGCTCACACAGACATCGAATATATTTTCGAGTCAAACAAGTCCTTAATTAATTAGCTGATAAGTACACAAAGAATGCAAAGGTCGGAGTGGTAACCGACAAAAGTGGTACACCTATCAATGAGATTGAAACTGATGCAGGCACAAATCTTATACTGGAATATCTGGAAGAGTTGCACTCCAAAGTAAGAGAAATTAATACTCCTCTGTCCCACAATTATTTGCACTCTTTCCTCATTCGTCCGTCCCACAATTGTTTTTTGCACTTCCTAAAAAGGAATTTTTTTCATAAACCCAACCCTCACAAAATTCACATATTTACACAAAATGCCATTACTTTTACACTTATTTCAACCACTCTCTTTACTTTATTCATATAAGTTTACAAAATTACCCCTCAACACTCCACTCATTACCCATTTTTCTTAATAAACACTTCCGGGACGGAAGGAGTAGTAGTTAAGAGAGGAAATTTTATTTTTGGTCATGTAAGTTTAGAACATTCCAAAATAAATCCTTTAAGTTTTAACTTTACAAAATATGTCCTTTATGTTTCAATTTAGTCATTTTTTTATCCAAATTTAATCCTTTATCTTTTGAAACAATTAAAGTTAATTAAAATAATTAAAAAAACTTTATGAATCAAACTTAATTAAATTTATTCAAATAAAATTCACAAAAACTTATATGAATATTGCATACATGCATTTCAGTCATTCACACACACATTTTTTATAAATACACCCACTGACAGCTCATTTCACACCCACATTTTTTTATAAATGCACCCACTGACATAAATTGAACATGGTCGTCTTCTCCGAGCAGTTTTCGATCACCTCAGGCCGCGATCGGACGCTGCAATTTACGATGACCTTAATCCTTAAATATTTTATATTTCTTTAAATATTCTTCTTGAGAATTTTTATAAAAAAGGTCATTCATAGTCATATCTTCTTAATAAAAGACCAAGAATATAATCTTTTTAAATAAGGACAAAAACACATATTAATAACCTTTTATGTCCTTATATTTAAATATGGAAATTAATTTATTAATTAAAGAACAAGTCTTCATCTTCCTTATTTATCGCCATATATTCAACCACATTCCACACAATAAAGTTTCCTTCAGTTTAATTAGGTAGCTATGGAAATAATAATCTACGAACCTCTGGTCATCGTCTTCGGTGCCGGCAGCGGCAGTGATGGTGTGGCGGAGCTGCGGAGGCGATTGTGCACGTGTGAGTGTATTTTGGGGTGGTTTGTTTTGAGTTTTAATATTGGGCGGGTAAATGAAAATATTTTATGGAAATACATACACACTAGGTTCAGTTCTTGTTTGCTTCATTTCTCATTATTTTAGATTTCAATAATTAACAATTAGTAGTACATATAAATTTTATGTTTTTAAGATCCATAATTAATTGTTCATCATTATGTTTAGTTTCGTAAAAAAATCTACAGGCGTGGGTAGCATGTGTTATAAAAAAACATTGCACATCCATTCATAATGTTGTTGAGGAATGCTTCTTTATATGGAGAATTTCAGAAGACAAAACCGAGTACTTGTACGACTTGTGGCAAAAAAAGTAAACACGATTCTTTGACGTGTGCAGCTGTTTTTGGAACCGACAAGACTAATACTTCTCATTAGAATTATGTAGGTTTTTTACCTTTTTTTTTAGTGTGTTTTTTACTGTTTTGAAACATCTTATTGAGTATGCAGTTCTGATTTCAATAATTACGACTGGTTTGTTTTAATTTATTTGCAGAATTTCCGTTGTTAAGTTTAATTGATTTATGTATTGATTTATTTTAAATAAAATTATGTCATAATAATTGATATCCCTTTTTTCACTTAACATTCCACAATCATATGTAAATACTGTATCATTTCTTTAATACTTATAGTTATCAATAGATTACGATCCGTTTAAATGCAGATATGGTCTGCATGTCAAAATATAATATGCAAAACAAACTACTAATATGCAGATTTAGCACACTTATTTTATGCATTAAATCATTTGTATTGCATAATTTATGTTATTTTTCTGCACAGTTAATATGATTTGCAGATACTTGTTGTTTATTTTTCATATTTTTTCTCTGCATTATTTGGTGTCATATTATTGTTGTTTTCGTATTCATTAACAACAAAAATAATTGAAAAAAAAAAAACTTAATGTATAAAGTATATGTTTCAATATACATAATTTTCATTTATTTTAATTAATTTTTATTATTAATGCACATCAGACTCATAATATGCAACGAATATAAAGAAACTGATTGCATTATTTAAAAAAATATGCAGAATTTATGTTTGTCCTTCTGCATAGTATTATGTGTGCAAAAAATCTTATCTCATTCTGCATAAAACCAAAGTTGTTTAAATTCTCATATTCAGCTCAAAATAATCATAAATAATGCATAAAACGAAAGTTGTTTGCTGGCACCCTCACCAAAATATCAGAAGCTATATCGTCTGAAATTATATCTAATAACCTTGAAAAATGCATCATTTTTTTAATGGTTTCTGTAGAAGAAAAGAAAACAAATATTTGTTATAATAAACAATGAATATAAATTCCGTGTAGTGTTGTTCGTTGTACTGCAATTCAAAGATTTAATTGAATATGAAATAAATCAACCGTTTAGGTTGTGGTAAATTTTGGTTATTTATTAAACAACAGTTACATGTAGTGGGGAAGTTGAGGTATAAACGTTTTTTTGGTAGTGGAGAATGTGTGACATCTAATGGGTCATATGTATTAATGAGAATTTAATTTTAACTTCGATCAATGTATTATAACATTATTGCAAGATAATATAAATTTTTCTACACTAATGAAATACTAATAAATAAACATATTTTTCTTTATATGACATTTATTTTATGTTGAATTGATATATATAAAAATAATATTTTATTTTTTTAAACGTCAAATTTATAATATAAGGTTGTTTGTTTCTTTTATGCAATAAAGTTGCATAATTTAAATTTAGTATTTCATGGGTATCCTATTTAAATTATATTCAATTTTCAGTAATATTATATAATATAATTACTTGATTTTACTTATATAATGAAATAAATAAATACAAAAGTAATGGCTCAATTTATTTTCTGCAGATCAATTAATGGAATTGACGTTAGCTTTAAGAAAGTTTTAATTTTGAATGTCTTAATTGATTAGCGTAATTTTCGAAGAGTTGATAGACAAGCATTTAAATTTTAAAACTAATTGACTTTCTATATATTAAATTCGAAATTTAAATAATAAGGGTATGATGGTACATTTATGTTACATTTTGATCTTAATTTGAAACTATTTTAAACCATGTCCTTATTTAAAAAAATCACTAGGTGAAAAGACCTTATATGTGAAATCCCCTAATCTAAATGGTTGAGCCCGCCCCAGCCTTAACCCATAGGTCCGCCGTTGATTAAGGTTGAATGGTAAATCTAAAACATTAAGAACAGACTCTCAATGCATGCATATTCTAGTCTAGGAGCATTTTTATGTTGAATAAGTTCCAATGTTTAAAAAGACAAAGATTGCAGAGATTGGGCATGCTTTTGACGATTGCTAGAGCACACTCTTTGACCTTTGGTGGCACTTGATCATTTGGCTTATGACAAAAGGTAAAAGACTTCAACTTAGGGCAAGAGATGCCAATATTTTCGATAATTGAAGCTTCAACTAATTGTGGAAAAATAAGGTGCAACTCTTCTAAATGTGGGAGTTTTTTAGCTGCCCTCGCCAAACCCTTCCCGGATATAAAATAGCAACACTCAAGAGTAAGACGCTTGAGCTGACTTGACCTGTCGAAAAAGAACAACATTAGACTAGAAAACACGATTCTTGGAAGACAAGAATATTATGGCTTTAGAATTAATAAAACAGTTTGGTAATTTGAATGAAATTAAATAAGAGAAATAAACATATATAAACTGCATTGGTCTACCGAGGATGACAACTAATATTAGGGCTTCATAGGAAAAACTCAAATGGACTAAAATGCCTCTAAATATTAAAAATGGGCCAGGCTAAAAAGAAAGTTCTCTACACAAACTCAAATTAGACTCTCCAATTAATTAAAAATAAATAAAAAGCAATGACAACCAATAAATTGATTAGACAAAAATAATATAATGCAAATTAAATTAAAAAATTGAAATGGAGAAAATTTAATGATATAATGTCACATGAACAAAATAACCAAGGTGTATAAAATTGTGTCCAATTAAATTATAAAAATGTTAAAACAAATTCTTATCTTCTTAGTTCCTACCCTAAATTCTAGAATCCGTGCTTTCTTTTTATTTGACCACAAAATTAATACAATCACAATAACATTTTATTTAATTTTTAAAATTATCACTCATTTTAAATTCACATTTTCCTCTACACCTCACTAAATTTCGTTGGCATATAATCAAATCACTCAAAATACCTCTCATTTATTTAGTCTCGCATTACCTTAATTCAATTCATTTTTCTTAAAATATGATCTGAATATACAAATCATCACATAATGGAGTGAATAATGTTTATGCATGCATAATTATTTTTAAATTATCTATTAATCGTAACCAAAAGAAACACCAATGGAATGTTCAACATCACTAAAGAATGATTGATGCATGGATGATGTATTTACCCGAAATGAGTCATTATACAAAAAGGAAAGGTATATAGATGTATTGATTGAGGCCAGAAAAATGCAATGTTTGTTTTGAGATTTTAAGAATTTTAAAAATATAATACTGAGCTCAAGAATGAATTGATTTATAGTATAAAAAAGGAAAATTATACCGATCAACAATGTAGATTAGCAATTCATCATCGCCGATATAAGTAAGACTAAGATCGACCAATTGTCGGTGGCTACGATCCACAACGTGACGGCACATTAAATCGTATCTGTGCTTGTCAATGAAGTATCGGGGGTTGTCCAATTCAGTGACCCGCCACATGGAGGGATCATCGCAGCAAACTCTTCGCCATGTACTACACACTTTTTGTGCATTTTCCAACATCTCTTCCACGCCCACCCTTTTCAGTATATTAGCCGTAATATCCACCGGAAGTTCAATCCACGGCGGTGTTGTTGTGATTACCTTTTCAATTTTGGGTTTGAGTTTCCTACTGCCCATGTTAATTAGATCGCCTCTAAATTCGTTGTAATGACGAATCTTCTCAAGATTTATTTAGAAGATAATGCCGCATCTCATGTTTATTTGATTTTGACCCAGTGTATCTTATTGTATCTATCGATAATAAGTGTAGCTACAATTTGATACTGAATATAATAAAATAATTACAATATTTTTTTATTATTATTAATGCAATCTTTTCGAAAACTTATTTGAAAATACACGGCTGATCGAAGGGTGAAAAATTAATTTCGGAAAGTAAAGGCAAAGGATCACAAATGCTTTATGAATCAGTTCAGCTAGCTTTAATATTTGTCACGTTACAACGTTTAAATGCAAATGCTGTCATATTAGCCGATGGGCACACCTAAGTTTCTAAACCGAATAAGTTGTTTGGGTGTTCTGAATTATAAGTTAATTGGACTTTTGTGATGTTATTGAGAAATATTGATCATTCAATTGACTTGTGTAGAGGTACTCGATTGATTATTACAAAATTTAATTGAAACAAATGTCTTGAAAACGAAGATTTTATGTGGAAGCAACACATGACATAAATTATTGATCCAAATAATATTGTTACCTCCTTACGATCCAAGATTACCATTTAAATTTTAAAGAAGACGATTCCCCTTGATTGTATCGCATGCTATGACAATAAACAAAAGTCAAGGACAATAACTTTCTTGTGTCGATCTATTGTTGAAGAAATCTGTCTTTAGTCACGATCAATTGCAATTTCACGATTAACCAATCAAAAAGGGCTTGAAACTTTAATTTGTGATCAAGGAAGGTTGTGAGAATACTAAGTTAACAAAAAAAATGTTGTATACAAATAAGTATTTCAAAAATCTATAATTTCTATTTAAGTTGTTGCGATTAAGTGTTTTTTTCTAGTCATGAATTTTAACTAGAAAAGTTATAATAAGAATTCTTTTTGTCAATTTCAATATAAATATAAAGTTTACATTTTCTTATTTGTTGAAATCAACTTTTTACTGTTAATTAGTTTAAGTGTACTATTTCCAAAAAAAGAAGAAAAATATGAAAAGGAATTGGGGTGCATAAGGTCTAATTTGAGAGAAGTGTATAATAGAAAGTTTAAGGTGGGTATACTGATCCGATGAGTGTCCTAATTAAAGATCCAGGTGCAAATAACTACATAGAGACCACGTGAAGAATCAAGTTTTCGATCATCCGTAAAGCAGAACATCTCACGACTCACTCCAATCCACCACTCGCTTCCTCGAGCTATTTAGAAATAAGTACTGAAGTTAATTATTACTCTCGAAACATTATAAAACAGAATTTATAATGCATATGAATATGAATATAGAGAAACTGATTAAACATCCAAGTACAAAGAGCCCACAACATTACTGATAAGTATTCATACGAGTTGAGAAATAAATCAACCTCGAAAATACCACAAGGTCTGAGAAAACATCAACAAAATGCCACAACTATTTGAAAACGATCTGTCTATGTCTTGGGCCGGCCAGTAATTGTATCCCATGGTAAAACGTGAGTAATTGTAGGGAGACAATGGCTCAACTAGTTCCAAGCTCAAAAATAGTCATGGTCTAAAATCCATGGAAAATCGTCATTAAAGAAACTGACATCATCGTTGAATGGGTTAGTATAGTCATCATAATACGCAATATCATCATAATACCCATAATCATCAAGTGAGTCGTAATCAGAATACTGAGACATATATAATTGCTCAGCATCAGCAACCCACTTAATATCACTGATTGAGTCAAAAGGATACTTCACATGTTTTATCTGCTCAGAACATCTTTTGCGTAGAGCCCCTTGTTTTAGATCAAGGCGAAAGCATTGACGAAGATCGAGTGATTCAAGGTGGGGACAACCATCAAGAATTGCTTCCAGTCCCTCATTTTTCATCCAATCTGCAAAGAGGCGAAGATGGCACAGATTGGGCATACTCTGTGCAATTGCTAGAGCAAACTGATTAGTGTCTTCTATAAACCCATCATCTTCTAATAAATAATATTCAGGGTTCGGGTGCTTAGACCCACGATCATTAAATGAAAATGACTTCAACACAGGACAAGAAATGCCAATCATTTTAATATCTTCAGCTTCTACTGTGGCAGTCATGATAATAAGGTGCAACTCTTCCAACTGTGGAAGTTTTTTAACTGCTTCAACCAAACCAACCCCTGATATGTCAATGCAATCCTGAAGTGTAAGACGCTTGAGGTGGCTTGATCTGTTAAAATAGTACAATGTTAGAAATGTCAAGTGGTTCTTGTATAAGAAGAATCTGTGAGGATCAAATGTCCACAAGATATATAAAATTTCTAAAAGCAATAACAATCTCACTGGTCTACCAAGAGAATGTTTAAGATGCAACAACATCAACAAGAGAAACACCAATCTTAAGCATCATATGGAAAATCCACACAGAGAATGTCAACCCCAACATAGAATGATAAATTTTTATGGTGTAAATTACCTGAAATTGCCACATTGTCATTATACAAAACGGAAACAAGACATATTGAGTCCAGAATAAGCCATGTCCCTATGCTATTTAAAGGGAGTATGTGGAACAACATTTTTAGTCCTATAACCAGGAGAGCCAGCGTGAAAGTAGGAAGCAAACACATGTATTAGCAACAAGATTAATATAAAGCTCACGAAACAGTTAGATAATATTTTTGGTTAAGTTTACATTCCTAGAGAATTTAAACAAAAACTAGGTGTAGAAGGGAAAACTTTTTGAACAAAAGTAAAGATAGCATAATCCAAAGCTAAATTTAAATACTACTAATCTTAAATTTTGGCTCAAGAAAAAAAGGGTGGTCGGCAATGGGTTCAACCAAAGCAATGACTCCTGATCACGCTGGGCCTTTTGATTTCATCATCGTACGGACTATTGGCAGTATGGATTGGTAAGAAGAAAGGTCTGTAGGTCCTGACTCGATTGGCCTGATATCCCAAAAAGGGCCATCGCCTTCGGAGACAGCTCCAAAAGCAGGAAATTGTGGATGATCATCAAACATTTCGATGTGAGTTTGGGCGCAGGCAGCAGCAGTCTCAGCAAGAGGTGGAAGGTTGCGGGCGGACGTCTTCAGCTTGAAAGAGAAGGGGAAGAGAGATCGCTTGTCAGCAGAGCAGCGAGGAACGGGAAGTTGTTCGTCGGGTCCAATGAGTTGGACTGTGATTTGATTCGCAACATGACCAGTTGGTGCACAATCGGCCAGAGTGCCAGATTCATCAAAGAAGGTAGCAGCAATGGCAGCAACATTTTTCACTGGGATGAACCAGGAGGAATTCTTGTTCATACTAAAATATCGATGATACTTGCGTAAATCATCGCCAGCGGCAGTAGCAGGGAAGTCGAAGTCTTCATAACGTTCAGCAAGCGCTTCATTCAGACACTGATCAGCTTCACAAGGGTATTGGAGTCCAGGGGAAACTAAGCTCCAACTTTCATGGGCATTCCGTTCGTCAAGAATGGGAAAAGAGTGGTGACCGAAAACGGTGGCACCAACAGCAGTTTCAGTTACAGGTACATGCTTGCCTTTCTTCGGGTACCGAGGGTCCTCGGAATTTATTGCAGAATTAAGGTGCTCTAAAAGAGCAAAAATTCCAGGAATATTTGGAAGGAAAAAGGCATCAACATCCTGTCGGATAAAAGAACTTCGGCGAGCGGGGCCGGGGTTAGTAGGGAGACGGGGGTACACTTTCCCATAGTTTGAAAACTCGGGCTGGGAGGAGCATAGAGTCTTGAAGAGTGGCATAAGAGGGCCTGGAATGGCTAGACTCTCAAGGGAGTGAGTGGCAAAGAAATTAATCAGGAACTGGTGTTGTTTAGGTTCGAGCATTGAAACGCATAAAGAAGCGCGCATGCATTGGATCCAGAAAATAACGGCGAAATACAACCGTAAAATATACGGATGGTAGCTAGGTGCAGCTCTCTTGAAAAAAAAATTATCAACCAAAACACTGTTGATGTGGTGGACGATATAGTCCATCATGAGACAAGAGGGAGAGTAGGCAGAAGGCTTATTGCGAGGGGGGTAAATGACCCTGGCATTCAAATAACCATGCATAATACTGAAAGAAGAAGTACCCTCAAGTTTGGTTTCAGCAAAAAAATCCTCCTTGTGAACATCACGAGATTTAAGGGGGGCAGGATTCACTGTTGGCTTGTTAATAACAGCCGATGCAGTAGATTCTTTTTCAGAGTTAGCGGAGGGCTCAACCTCATCGAGGTTAGGTAATCCTGTTTCCTTTAAATAGGATAACTCGCCCTCAGTTTCGGATGTAACTTTAGCTACATCTGAAAGGATGTCAGACATTTTTCTCTTCCTTCTCTTCGACATAGTGAAACAGTGAGTGCTATCAAATGGAACAGAATATCTGTTAGGAAATATAAATCTTAAAAGGTATCAACAAAGATAGGTATCACACCAATGCAATCTTGTAACGGCCAAAAAAATCATCATCAATGTATCAAGGCCTATGTTAGAATAATTCACTCTGTTTTTATGGAATTGAAATTCGCAACTACCCATATGCAGAGAATTCTTACGAACACGAAAATGGCCATTCAACTGATTCAAGTAAACACCATATTCTATTTACTAGTAAATTACACAGCTTCAGAAAGAGGAAGAAACTAACAAGTTCATCGCCTCATGTTTTACAAAATGAGAAAGAGGTATACAACATATCACAGTTTCGCAGCATCAGTTTTAGTTCTTTTTCAGAAACATTATTACTTTTAATTTCAAAATAATAAATAGACACTGATAGAGGTATATCTAAAAGTTAAAAAGTGAAAATACAAACTGATAACTGGTCATCAGTCGTAACAGTTCCACCTACTAAAGATAGTCTAAAACAGATTGAGGTTAACACATACCCCTAAGTTATTTCTGTTCAAACTTCAAAGTGTAAGCAAACAAGAAACTGTAAAAAGTAATAAAGATCAAATGAAAATAGGCCAAATGTGATTTAAAATCAGAACCAAATTCCTCTGTTAATACTTGGTAGAGATTTATTCATTACAGCAAGCAAAAACGAGAGTCATTCAAGAGGCGAAAAACTTATTATTCATTATCAAGATTTTTTTTTAATTTTTACATACTTCATTCAATTAGCATATGCGTTCGGTCTGATTAGAGAAGCTACCAAAAAGCAATTCACTCAATTCTCTTGAATTATACACACTATCAGTCAACTCACAAAAAATAAAGATTCTATCAATCTCGCTAAGCATCGTGTCGTGCATGGCATAAAACAAAGCAATTCACAGATACATAAATAGAACAAAGTTTCGCAAAGATTAACGGACATAATTTCAGTACGAAGGAGGGATGCAAACACGAGCACAGAGAATTAATTTATAAACAAAAAGGAAATTGTACCGATCAGCAACGTAGTTTATCAATTCATCATCTCCGAAATAAGTAAGACTAAGATCGACCAGTTGTCCCTGGCTACGATCCACTGCGTGACGGCACATTAAATCGTATTCCTGCATGAAGTGCTCGGGGTTGTCCAAGGCAATGACCCGCCACATGGAGGGATCATGGCAAACTCGTCGCCATGTAGTACACACTTTTTGTGCACTTTGCAAGATTTCTTCGACGCTGAGCCTTTTCAGTATATTAGCCGTGATATCTACGGGAAGTTCAATCCACGGCGGCGACGGGGTTGAGGATGAAGAAATTGCCGCCGAAATCTTCTTCCCCCTTTTCGGCCGGAATTTGAATTTCGATTTCCTTCTCCCCATTCTAGTAGACTCTACTCTAGGGTTCTATTCTGAATCGCAAGGAATTGGGAAGGGGCATTCGTTTCGAATTCCGTAACTACATTTTAGAGGGAGGGATTTATGCTTATCTATAAAATTATGTAACGGTTCGGATTCTTTTTTTTTTTTTTGGGAAAGATTAGATTCGGGCTATAATACCGGTCCATATGCTCCCTTCTCCGTCTCCTATACATTTGAAACCGAACAAATTTAATACTCCCTCCCTCCCCCGTGATTACTTGAAATATTTTTTTTATTTGTACGTCCCAAAATTACTTGCACACTCTTAATGTGGAAATATTCCACAAAATTAAGAGTTTAATCACTAGAAAGGACAATCCTATAAAACAATATTCAAATAAAAGAAACAAACTAAAACAATATAATTAAGATCAAATTAACTTGTTAATACCCAATTATGCCCCTTCTTGATCTTATAAAACAATATTAATTCATTAATATGATTAAATTTGAAATTGAAATACCATTTTCAAGAATTTGATATTATTCAAATTCAAATTAAACTACATTCCCCTAACTTCCGAAAATTACTCAACATTTACTAAAAATACCAAAACTACCAAAATTTCCTAAATAGAATAACTTCCTTTCGTATGCCCATTGACAATTCCAAAAATAAGAATTTAATTTGCAGAACAATGGCAGTTTATTCGGTCTTTTGAATTCTGCAATTCATCGTTCAAGTATTAGGGATTCTGCAATTCATCGTTCAAGAATTAGGGATTCTGCAATTCATCGTTCAAGAATTAGGGATTCTGCAATTCATCGTTCAAGAATTAGAAATTCTGCAATTCACCGTTCAACATTCTTCAATATATTCAAATTCGATCATCCAGTCGTTCAACCATCATTCAATCTTCAACCATTTTAGGAAGGACTAATCGGTTGTTCAATATATATTGGCGCATCAAATCAGTATCGACAAATGGAATATTCCGTGATTCTGAAGTTCCAATACGAGTAAGCATATTCGATCTACAGTAGTTCTGACTATTTTTAACATCCCCATCGTCTAACAAAGAAAAATTAAAACATATTTAGAATGACATCTAACTCTTATTTCAACCAAAAATTCAATATCATAATGAAAGTAAAACTATAAAATATCATACCAGATTTTTTACTTCCCGAACGTTTTGATCTTTTTTTTATCTGTTCCTCGATTCGCACTTCCTCCTCACTGTCGTAATCTTCAGAAACAGTTTAAGATTTCATTAAAATAATGAAATTATGCAAAAACCTCCAATCACTATACAGAGACATCAACAGTATGTGAGTCACCACATATTTATCCTATACCTTCCGATTCAGATTTGGATTCATCATCACTATCAGCAACAACCTCCTCATCACTTTCGAAATCTGCCAATAGAAGTAAACAGAATTATATAACTAGTTGGTTCTATTCTCTGTTACATAGAATTAATGTAATCGCAAAATCACCTGAGTCAGAGGACATTATTACGTAACCAAAAACTTTTTTTCCTACATTCAAAAGTATACTATAAGAGGCATTCCATATATGCTAATTAATGTTACCCCAATTAATATTCTGTTATAAACTCCAAAAAAAATAACAACCCAACCTTTTTTCTTTGCATCTTTAGCTGTTTTTGCATCGGTAAATGCTTCACATACAAAAAATAAGACCACTTGTTAATTTTGAAGATACAGTAGTGACATTATTATATTATAACAATTATGTAATTCTGATAGAATAATGTTGGTCAGTGTTTTGCATAATATAACAATGTTGAATGCTAGTAGTTTAATGTGCGGAACAGTGCATTTGGATTATGTCTACTTTATATAAATGCATAACTAGTAGACGAAATATGTCTACCTATCTTTGTCTTTCTGCCCTTTTTTTTCACCTTTCTTCATCCTTTTTCTGCTACCTCCACTCTCACCATCGTCATTGATGTGAATTCCACTTCTCTTCACCCTTGGCATCTGCATTACATTAAAACTCAGTTGATCTCAAATTCCAATTTTTTTTTTTTTTTTTTTTGCTCAAGAACTTGACATGCATTTTATTCTTCATCAATACAGTTCAATTACCAATCTCAATCAAGCTTCCTAAAGCAGAATATGTACTATTACTATAGAATATACATATATTAAGAATAAATCGCAATCTACTGTGTCAATCTTAGTAATAATTAGAAAGTTTGGAAGTGCTTATAAATAAGCATCAATCAAACATGCAAATAAATTTCAAAAGCGAAAAACAGAGTGCAATTTTGCCCTAAAATTTTCAACTTCGAGAAACAGAGTGTGAGTGCAACTTTAAAACTTCTAATCCAAAACCCATATAAACGATCATCAATGAACTACAAAAATAAACCCAAATGTGCAGAAAACCCCAAGTTTCTATTGAGAAGTTACATACCTTTCTTCAGCCGACGAAATGAAACGCTTCTTCAAGAAACCGAGTCGGGATTGTGCAGAAAACACCAAGTTCCTACCTTCCGAAATTTCCAGACGAAATCAAAAGATTCTTCAAGAAACAGAGACGAATATCTGCAGAAAACCTCGATTTCCTAGCTTCCGAAATTTGTGTAATTGAGCTTCTCCAACACTCCAGCTCAGTTTTAGAAAGTTTGAATTTCGAGAAAAATGTATTTATTACCGAGATTTTCGATGATTCGTTTCCATATATCAAATACTAATTTGAATAATATAATTTATATTAATTGAATAGGTCAATTTCGAATGTAATTATAAACTAAGGGTAGAATGGTACATCTACCAACCAATTTGTCATTCTTTTTAACTTTCAAATTGTTTGTTTCTATTTGTAGTTTCTATAGGTGAAATAGCCCTTATAACAACTCCCCCCAAAATTAATACCCTCCCAACATCATTTTATTTTCAAAATTGCCACCACCTTTTTATATACATTTTACTTTACACCTCATCATATTCACTTTACACCTCACCAAATTACCTAAAATACCCCTACTTTATCTTACATCACCAACCACTAAATTCACTTTTCTTAAACAACGTACCGGTCAAACCGTGCAAGTAATTCTGAGACGGAGGGAGTAAATACTTACAACTGTAAGTTTTTCATTTTGTTTGGTTAATATATAAATTTCTCATAACTTTTTTTTTTTTTTTATAAATGTCGAATTTCTTTTATTTTTGCACTTAATTTTATATTTATAATTTAATTATTTTTTTAAGGTATGAGCTGAAAAGTAATGAGAAACTTATAAATAAACGGATGAAGTATGATATTTTAAAGTTACTGGTGTAAAGTATAAAAAAGTAAAAAGTTACGAGAGAAGAAGAAAAATATAAATAAAAATATATGTAATTTTAGGTAAAGTTACTACTGTAAAGTATAAAAAAGTAAAAAGTTGCGAGAGAATAAGAAAAATATAAATGAAAATATATGTAATTTGGGCTAGTCTTGGATGAGACCGTCTCAAAAAATGAGATCTGTGAGACAGACCTCATATACAAAAAGTGATAATGTTTGAGCAAAAAGTGATAGTGTTTAAGTAAAAACTGACATTCACTTTTGTTAAAAGTATTATCACTTTTTACTTAAATATTATCACTTTTTTTACAAACTAAAATCTGGAAAAAAAAATATGGATTATCCTACCCAAAATTTTGAAATATGGGTTAAAAGGAATCCGACTCACAGAAAAAGATCCTTGAGACGGTCTCACACAAATTTTTACCACGTAATTTTAGGTAAAATTATGGATATTGTTAATAAATGTATGATGCCTCAAAAAATAAATTGGGAATTGTTACTAGGGCAATTCTTACGGTAGTCACATTTTACAAAGTGACTGCATCGAATCGCGCCATGTGACGTCGTAACCGTAAAAACGACCTGCTACCTGTCATACAGGTTTCAGTTATTTTTAGCATTATTTAAATTATATTTTGTTATTTACTATATTACCCTTCTTTTTAAATTTTATTTATATTTTACCTGCACCCACTAATTTAATGAGTGCACCCCTAATCATATTTTTACTACAATTATCTGCATCCGCTAATTTAATGAATTCACCCCCTAATCATATTTTTACAACAATTATCTGCACCCGCTCATTTAATGAGTTCACCACCAAATCATTTCTTTTTTACAACAGTTATCTACACCCGCTCATTCTATGAGTTCACCCCCAAATTATTTTTTACCACAATTATCTGCACTCGCTCATTTTATGAATTCACCCCCAAATTATTGTTTTACCACGGTTATCTGCACTCGCACATTTTATGAGTGCACCCCAAAATATTTTTAAAAAAATAATCACATTTAAAAGGCTATATTATCCTTTTATTATTTTACACAAAATATAATAAAATAAATTCTAAAAAATCAATTCACCACCAAATCACCCATATTTAAAAAAAAAAAGCGTAAAAATATAATTAATAAAAAACTATCGAAATTAGCCACAAATCTCAATTTTTTTCTTTTTAATTTTTCTTCCCCCTCCTCTTTTTCTTTTTTCTTCCCATTTTCATTTTTTTTTCCAAATTTTTTATTTCCTTGTTTTTTTTTTCTTTTACTTTTTAAATTTTCCTGTCTTTCTTTTCCATTTTTTTCATGTGTATTTTTTAAATTTTAATACAAAATAATATTATAGGTATAATTTTATTAAAGTAGATCGGCGGTGCACCTAAATTTTAATTTTAATTTGATGAGTAAAGGACATGCCGGAAATCCATGCATGTCGGCGGGTGACCCAGCCACCACCATGCCCGACCACCCCATCGACGACGACGACGGCGCTTCGGTCTCGACCGCTAAAGCCTGAGACCCCTCCTCGAATCGTAATCGCGATTCTTCACTTCCATAACAATCGACATAATCTTCCATCTCGGCCACGATCCATGGCGGCCGAAATCCTCTCCTCATTTCGACCACCGACGCTACTGCTTCGATCAATCTCCCTTGCGTTCGCGATCCAGGAGCTTCTCCTACATCAACGACGCTCGCCTGCAACACTCGGATCGACGCTGCCTCTCTCTCGTCGTTCATCTCCGCCCAAATCGAAGCTACATTGATTCATCCGTCTTCTTCACCCTGCTCCTGCGCAGCCTCTTCCTCCGGCTGACGACGGCCCGACGGAGGACTGTGAGTATGTTGCTGATGGATCTCTGACCGGACGACACTCGGAGCCGGTGACCTTGCTGATGAAATCCCAAGCGACGACTACTGACCTAGGGTGCCCTCCCATTGGGCTAGGGTTTCCTTCAATTGGGCTTGGTAATGTGCACCCTCTATTTTCTTTAGTGCACCCCGATCTGCACTCTCTCCACTTTTTTTTATAGTATTATTGTTATTGGTATTATTGATACTGGTATTACTAGTTATGGATTGCGGTATTACTATTAATACACTATTGAATTAATATTAATGATTATTGATTATTATTGTGGTATTACTGATTATGTGAAATTATTTATTACTGATTATTATTATTTTTATGGTATTACATATTATTGTTTATGGTATTACTGATAATTGTTTTTGGTATTATTGAATATAATTAGATTTGTGGAATTATTTGTTATTGTATGAGATATTACTATTCAATGTTCATGGTATTAGTACTTACTGTTCATGGTATTACTGATAATTATTTTTTGTATTATTGAATATAATTAGATGTGTGAAATTATTTGTTATTGTATAAAATTTTACTGATTAATATTAATGGTATTACTGATTAATGTTCGTGGTATTACTAATTATTGTTAATGGTATTACTGATTAGTGTTTATGGTATTATTGGTTATTACTTGTTGTATTACCGACTACTCCCTCCTTCCTATTGAAAGCTACCCAACTTTCCTTATTCGTTTGTCTCAATGAAAGTTACTCATTCTTTTTTTGCCAAACTATTCTCTCTCACATTTCATTATATTCTTCTCTCTCTCAATCACATCCACTTATTATATCATATTTTTTAACCTCTGTGTCTGAAGCTCATGATGAGCTTTCACTGGGACGGAGGGATTATAATAAAATTATACATATAATATTATTTTGTATTAAAACTAAAAAATATACTAATGAAAAAAAGTAGGAAATAAAAAAAATGAAGAAATAAAAAGTTTGGAATAAAAATTGAAAATGGAAAGAAAAATTAAAAAGAAAAAAAATTGAAATTTGTGCCTAATCTCGACAGTTTTTTTTAATTATGTTTTTACGATTTTTTTTCTAAAAATATGAGTGATTTGGTGGTGAATCGACGGTAACTCGGCAATGACTCGGTTGTAGATTGTAAATGTATAAATTAGGGTTGATTTTATTATATTTTGTGTTAATTAATAAAAAAATAATATAGTCTTTTAAATCTAATTATTTTTTAAAAAATATTTTGGGGTGAACTCATAAAATGAGCGGGTGCAGATAATTGTGGTATAAAAATAATTTGGGGGTGAACTCATAAAATGAGCGGGTGTAGATAACTTTGGTAAAAATATAATTTGGGGGTGAACTCATAAAATGAACGGGTGTAGATAACCGTTGTAAAAAAGAAATGATTCGGGGGTGAACTCATAAAATGAATGAGTGCAGATAACTATGGTAAAAAATGATTTGGGGTGAACTCATAAAATTAGCGGGTGTAGATAATTGTTGTAATAAATTATTTTATTGTATAAGGATAAAAATGTAAATTTATAATAATATATTTTAATTAATTTAATTTAATAGAAAATACAAATTTATGACACATTACGACACATTACGACAATACATATCGTAAAATTTACAAAAGGTAACAGGTCATCAAATCTAAACCTTTAGATTAAATTTTTAATGGCTTAGATTAACTGACTACGGTAGTCATTACGACACGTTACGACACTCTGACTACATATAGAAGGTCCCTTGTTACTAAGTATGGATAGTTAGTAATAAACTTGTCGATTTTACCCTCTATTTTAAAAGTTAAGCCAACAAATTTGTTCTAGTCACTCCGAAGATCAATCAATTAGAAGTGGACCATTCAAATTGAACAAAGATTAGTCAATAGTGAACATGTCAACATGTTCAACCACCTAACCAACATTGCATATACGATCGTTTTCCAAACCTATTATTAGAGAATTAATTATGGTATTTGATGATGAATAGTTAAATGTAATAATGTATGTTAATTTTTTTTTTTAAATATATAGGACAAGATAGGTAGATTAGATTTTTCAACCAATAAATAGGGTTGAATTTATAAAATTACAAAATTCTCATTTTGAGTCCTAAAAAAACCACATAGTTTAGATTGCAAAGGCCAAAGTAGTCCCACTAAGTTAATCTCGAAATAAAAATAATAATGTTGGTCAATTGTATTGTATCCCAATTTCCACTCCTACTGTTTACATATTCAATATTTTATTATTATTGTATATATAAACATTTGGCTATTTTTACTGTTAATTTGTTTGAATTTAAGGTCAAAAGTAATATTTTATTATTATTTAGGAACAGGTATTTATACATTTGACTCTTTATTTATACACATTTTTATTAGGTCATTTACATTGTCCATATAATAATTTAATTTTCATTAAATATTTAAATTTAGTAGCTACATAAGCCACGAAATATAATTATATTATGTGCCAAAGTTTAATGTCAGTTGAAGTAAAAAAAACATTATATATCTGAAAGCATAGACATTAGATTCAAATTGAAAAATGAGAAGTCTAAAGTTGTAAACGACTGTTTATTTTTAAAATGAAACTCCATTTTCTTTCAATTATGCTCTCAGAATTGAATTTACAAGTTTCACTGTTCAAAAGATTAAATTATTTCCCATAAGCAGTCATTGGTTATTGAAACTTTATACGGAGTATGTTTTTCGAATTTTTTAAACGGTGACTCGGCTGCAGATTATTAATTTAATCGGTGGATGAATAAAGACACATTGACATATAACACTTAATAACTACGAGTAAATTGCAAAATTAATCTCGTAAGTATTTTTCTCAATGAAGTTTCATAAATTAAAAAATGTAGGAGTAGTATTTTTACTCTTATATGGACAAAGTTATTAGTAAAGTTTTACATTTGTAACTCAGGTGAATTGTCGAAGTTTCACATGACAACCAAATTAATGAATAATGATTTTGAGTTGTTTGTAGGGCTGTTATTCGAGCCGAGCCGAGTATTTGAAGTTCGAGCTCGGCTCGATAACATTGACGAGCTAAGAAACGAGCTCGGCTCGACTCGTTAAAGGGTCTAACGAGCCTATCGAGCCGAGCCGAGCCTAATGGAATTTAAAGAAAAAAATTAGATATCGAGCCTAACAAGTCGAGCTCGAGCCGGCTCGTTAGTAAATCGAGTATCTAACGAGCTCGAGCTCGGCTCATTTAACGAACGAGCCGAGCCGAACTCGAGCCTTATCGAGCCGAGCCAAGCTCACGAGCGGCTCGGTTCGTGTAACAGCCCTAGTTGTTTGCATAACACAGTTGACTCCAACATACTAATTTCCATTAAAAAGTCAAAAATAAAAAACACAAACCAGTCATCCTAAAACTAAAAATTGTAGATTCTTCCACTAAAAAAGATCTCAAATCACCTCTTTGTTTTTGCTCTTTAATTTGTTTATAGATGGTAATTTGGGATTCTTTGGTGAAGGGTTATAGTACAAATTTCTTTTAAATGAATTAATCTGTGATTTTTTTTTAAAAAAATTGTTAATTGATATTAATATGTGTAGCTCTCATCATGACATGTAAATGTCATCAAGTTATCAATTCAGTTCCTACATGAATTTTTAGCGGCTCAACTGAGAAGTACATGCAAAAATTAATTGATCGTATGTGACTAAAATTGTTAGCACCCGATGAGACTCCATGAGAGAAACCAAAACCAGCTAGCACGACAAAATAAAAAAGAAAAAAGTAAGATAATAATGTTAAGCCGGGCAATCACTGGATCTCATAGCAAGCATTATTGAAGTCCATGACCATCCTGATGTTCAACCTGTCTGAAGCTCAACTATAATTATTATGGTCAGAGATCGAAACTGAACAGGTCAGAATAGCAAATCACCACATTCGAATTCAGAGTTGTCAAAACACCATCCATTATAGCCCGGTAGCAAACCATGCAATTTCTCTGGAAATTGAATTGCCAGCGAGCCACTTAATATCACTGACGGAGTCATAAGGACGTTTCTGATGTTTTATCTTCTCATAATATCTTTTGCCTAAAGTAAATAGGTCAATATGAAAGCATAGGCGGAGATCAAGTGTTTCAAGGTGGGGACAACCATCAAGAATGGCTTCTAGTCCCTTATTTCTCATTGTGTTGCAAATAACACTAAGATGACGCAGATTAGGCATGCCTTTTGCAATTGCCTTAGCGCACTTACTACTGTTTAGTCCAAAGTCATAATCTGAAATGTGTGTTTTGCCAGCACGCTGAAACCTCAGTTCATTATATGTAAATGACTTCAACTTAGGACAAGAAATGCCAATTCTATAAACGTGTAGAGCTTTGACTGATGGCATGATAGTAAGGTGCAACTCTTCCAAGAGTGGAAGTTTTTCAACTGCTTTAACCAAACCTTTCCCAGTTATGCGATTGCATTCACGAAGCGTAAGACACTTGAGGTGACTTGATCTGTTGAAACAGTACAACATTAGACCAGACAAGTGATTCTTGGCAAAGCAAAATGTATCAAAATCACAGAAAGAATTGAACATCACCAAAGAATGATGAATGCATGAGGCCTGAAATGAACACAAACAGCAGTGTTACATAGCTGCAACATAATATCTTTAATCGATATATTCATCCAGCACAGCAGGTATGAAAGGAAGACTATGTATGATGATTTTTATTTTTTGTTATCTTTTTACCGAATTGCAACTATCAATTGCAAGGAATTCTTATGAAATAAAAATGACAATGAGGTACCACAAAATCTCTGTTTCTCAGCATGTGATTTACCGTTTTTTTTTTAGAAATAAGAATTTTTATATCTGTTATAGGCATTTTTAGAGCTTTAAAATGGAAATAGCATATGCTTTTTCTAGTTATCAGTCTAAACAATTCCAATTTTTTATAACAATTGCTCAAAGGTGGGATTGAAGATTTCACAGACTTAGAAGTTCTACAGTAGAAAGTGTAAGCTAAGCAGAAAAGGTAAGAGCAAGGGAATTTTGATGAAAGGGATGAAGATCAATTTCGTTCGAATCTCCAGTTAATTTCTTTTGGTATTCTCAAACGAGGTACCTGTTGTGAAAAAATCAGTGGAGAATATAAAAATGCAATTGTGGGCTTGGATGGAAGGAAGAAACCTCATAAAACCAAATTCATCAATTATAGCCTGGTGTGCTGACCCTTTTACCAGTTTGGAGGTTGAAATAGAATAGTCACAGGAAGGAGGATTGCTCCCCTGTTCTGCTGCTTTCGTTCTTCTGCAACAGTTTGGGAGGGGCAGTGGGATTTAACAATTACTTTCTTTGGATAGGGTGTCTTAATAATGTAATATAATAGATTACGATGTAAATTATACGGGTTGAGTACCCCTAATACTCGAGTGGAATATATCTTTTTACCGTTCAAAAAAAAAAAAATCTTTTGTAGAATGGGAGAATGCAAAGGTCATTCACCAAGCAAGTGCAGTTCTGTCAATCTCAATATCCTTGAAACCTATGTTGCAATTTGGAGATAATTTTGGATTGCACAGAGAAACTATCAAATATTTGACCAAACACAAACGCATTCTCGTAGAATCATCCTTCCAAAATCAATTTACTACCCCTATAATTTAAAATTAATCTTACAGAAGCTTAAATATCACTCACACTGTCAGTCAACAATAGAATTATGATGCAACCCCTTTCTCTATCTATCACGGCATATAGCACGATGCACAAATATGCCTCAAACAGAACTAGTATTAACGAAACAACAACAAAATTGGGAAAACAAAGCAAATATGCATCCAACCATAATTTGTGAATTTCAAAAGGGGGAAATTGTACCGATCAACGACGTAGTTTAACAAATCGTTATCACCGATTACATCAAAGCTAATTCGGATCAGTTGTCCCTGGCTCCGATCCACCGCAACACGGCACAAATGTAACAATTCGGCCACATTGTAATTGACAGCGGTGCGGCCGACGTGAATAACTCGCCAGATTGAGGGATCCAGGCAGAGTCTCCGCCAGGTAGTACACACTAGCTGTGCGCTTTTCAGTATGTCTATAAACCCAAGCCTCTGCAGGATATTAGCCGTGACGTCTCCAGGCAAATCAACCCACAGCGGCGGCGGTGCCGCTGAGGATGAAGCTACAGCCATTGGGATTTCATTTACCGTTGATGCTAATCGACTGTAGGCAGGGAGGGTATGAGAATTGGATTTGTTTCACCCTGAATGAATAGGTCTTCACTATTTAAAATTCTGTTACAAGGAATAAAACAAATCTTACAAAAAATGTAATTATCTACTCCCTCCAATCTCCATCCACAATTAACTTTCAGGGCATGTTTGTTTTCGGGATTTAACATCCGAATTTCACCATCCAATCACATCCATCCCTAAAAATATTTATATATCCTACTAATACATCTTATCAATTTCTAGTTCGAGTCAATTTCGATCTTTTTCCGAGTCAAGCACGAGTAGCTCGCGAGTTGGCTCGACTCATTTACACCCCTACTTATGATTGGATGAATAAGGTTATTGAGCTGTATAATTCACACTTTTATGACTCAATTACACACTTTTGTATATATACTTTTTTAGCATGAACTTGCAGAGAACAAATTCTAAATTCACATATACGTAGAAGTCCAAAATTAATTATATGTTTAACGTAAATTTATTTATATTTTTTTATTTGTACTCTCGTATAATTTTAATTCATTTTATAATAATTTAATCATCTAATAATTACTCAAATCATTCAATTATTACTATACTTCTCAAACAATTAATATAATAATATAACATCACTCATTTTTACCTAATTGATTTGACATAAAGTTACATCCTATCCTACTCAACATCCCAAAACAAATAAACACAATCACTATTCATCAGGATTTCACCATCCAGGATTTTCCCATTCCCATCTCCCGCATCCTACATAATCCCAAAACAAACATGCCCTCATAGATTGTGAGAATGATGAGTTGGGATTTGAGGAATACTTTGATGTATAAAGTTAAATTAATATTTCCACACCCACCGAACGTAGTTCTACTGGGGTGGGACACAAGTTTTAAAAAATATGTACATATAAAGTAGATAGAGTAAGGAGAAATTGAGTAATTAAGTGATGATTGAAGGTGGATAGTTTTCATGGACTATATATGGTGGACATATAATATAATATAAGGGAAGTGAGACTACATTTTATGATGGGATGAAGTAATATTTAGTATAAAATTGTAATATTGTGAGGGTGTAATTTATGATTTTTTATTTTAAAGTTCTTGAAAATTATTGTGAGACAGTTTGAAAAATAAAGTCCGAAAGTAATTATAGGACAAAATGAATATTATATACAATTATTTAATAGAATTCTTTTGCAAAGTTATTTGCGGCTCTATTTTCTTGCTAGTCTGAGCTAGGGTAACATGTTTACTTGTATTTCATATCGTGTTTCTCATCAAATTTGTGCTTTCATTGAGAGGATTCGAAAATCACGATCGTCATATTAGGAACTCACAGGGAACGCATTGAGTTACTAGAGGAAAGAGTCAATCAATTTGAGACAGACCTTACGAGCATCGAAAATCGCATCAAGAAGGTTGGTTATACAATAGGTAAATTGGAGAAGATGGTAGCCAAATTGTTGTGCAAAAATTCACCAATAAGGGATTCATCGACTTCTTCTAAAGAGATCGAGGCTTCAAGAGGCAGTTCTAGCAATGAAGTTAATCCAACGCATACGAGAGACAAAACTGAACGTATCCTTAGTGATAACAGAAAGGGCGAAGATCGAAGGAAGGGGAAACCCAAATTGTTTTGCCTGATATTCGACGAAACCAACAAACTACAAGTGAAAGCCATTGAAATCAAGTCGTTTAAAGTGAGGGTGGCCAATGGAGATGGAATTAACTGCAATAAGCAATCCAAGAATGTACCAATACGCATGCAAGGGGTAACTATTATGACAAATTTATTTGCACTTTCCTTGGAGGGACCTGACGTGGTGTTAGGAGAGTAGTGGTTGGAAGGATTAGCAAAGAAAGTCTCAGATTATAGCAAAGAGACTATGAAGTTTAAATGAGGAGGGGTGTAATCACGTTGAATTCGAGGGACGAAGAACAACCCATGGAAGTGGGGCTTAAGAAATCGAAAGAATAGGAAAGCAAGGATCAAGTTGTTATGTTATTCTCATTGAAATTTCACGTATATAAATGAGAGAGTGTTTTCCGGATTTCATCCTTGAGGACAAGGATGCTCGTGAAGGAGATGAGAATGATGCCAATAAGGGTACGTACCATCGAGAGTCAGATTGAGAGACTGCAATGGGCTAGCATGGCAAGAGTCATTTATCAATTTTAGTCCTTTTTCATATTGTCTTTTATTTCAATTTTTTGATTAGTTCTTTTGTTGTTCCAGGAGCTGAGAGACGTTAGATGGTATGTTTCTATTATATCAGCAGCTCATAGTAGTTAGATGGTTTGGATTGAGCAACCATATACATGGATGTAAAAACTATCGTTTGGGACCAATGAGAAATTAATAGAATTCTTTTACAAAGTAATTTGTAGCTCCGTTTTTTTGCTAGCCCGAGATAGGATAACATATTTACTTATATTTTGTATTGTGGTTCTCATCAGATTACTTGTACACTCTTAATATGAAAATATCCCACAAAATTAATGTATTCTCCCAATGTCATTTTATTTTTGAAATTGTCATTCATTACCAAATCCACTTTACACCTCACAAAATCACCTAAAATATCCCCCATTTATCTTACATCACCAACCACTAAATTACATTTTTTTTTTTAAAATGTGCCGGACAAATCGTGCAAGTCATCTCGAAGCGAAAGGAATAATTAATTGATAGTTTAGTTTGATAATTTCCTTAATTTTACATGCATTAAACAAAATAAATAAAGTATTTATTGTTCAATAATTTGAATGTTCAATTTTAAACTATCAATATTAGACAACACAATACAATAACAATATATTTATTTATTTTAATTTTTCAACACAGCGTCATCATTAATTTTGTATTTTTTTGTTAGGTAATCAAGCTAGATTTTGTATTGAGTAAAAAATGTAATTTCAGGCATAAGGAATCCCTAGTACATATCCCAAATAAAATTGAAAAAGTGTCCCGAATATCAAAAACAAGAATGGAAAGAACACATACTTAAAGTTTTAGTATTGCTCTCGAAACATTTAACCACCGAACATCATCATTTTTAATATATATGTATATTTGTACGTGATCGAATATATATATTCAATTAATTAATGTAATAGATTAAAAATAGAGGAAATTTTATTTTTAGTCCTATAAATTTGAGACATTCTAAAATAAATCATTTAAGTTTCAACTTTACAAAATAAGTCCTTTACTTTTCAATTTTAATCCTTTTTTACATCAATTTTAATCCTTTATATTTTAATTCATTATAAAATGCCACATATCATGCCACATCACTCTCTCCTCTCTATATATATATTAAAAAAAATGTAAAACTAATAACACTCCAAAATATTTTATAGACACCTTATAATTTTAAATATAAAAATAGATTTATTTTGGAAATACTGCAATGTCCCAAGATAATTTGATTTTTCTTTTAACTGCAATCTAAATTGGGTTCATATACATTTGTTTAACTAAGAGTATAATACTAGCTAGGTGCTAATGGACTCAAATTTTACTCCCAACACAAACACCGAATATGCTTAAAAATAAAGTAAATTGCAAATTAAATCATCACTATACAGGATATAATTAAAACAAATAAATTGTAAACAAAATAATCAATTTCACTTATTTTTAATTTAATCTAATTTTTTAAATAACTATAAATAAATAATTAATATTTAGTCTTCCTTGTAAAAAATTGTGCTCAAATTTAACTGGGTTGGTCTGCTATGCACTCGAGTGCATATTATGCACCCTAGTCCATGTTGCATTTTTCAATTTTACTGACTTACACTTTTTGGTAAATGGTGTTGCACTTTTCAATTATTAAAATGTATATTAATATTTTTAGTAATAATTAAAAAATGCAACACCATTTACCAAAAAGTGTAAATCAGTAAAACTGAAAAGTGCAACATGGACTAGGGACTAGGGTGCATAACATGCACTCAAGTGCATACTAGACTTTACCAATTTAACTCGATATATCTTTAATAAATCACTAATTAAAATTTAAATTAAATTACAAATGAGCTAGAAGGAGGGGGTGATTTAATTTATAATAAAAACTCATAAGAGAAAGTCCAAATGACCCCTAAAGTATCTGTCCCATTATCCACCTTTTTTCGTATTTATTTTCTTTTATTTTTATTTTTGAAATTATGACGTAAATAATGTCTAAAAACGTTGCACTGTGCCACGAACTTTCTTGAATAGACGAATAATTAATATTCAGTAATATAAATTGACCAATCATAGATAAACCAATTAAAGTAAAAATAAATAAATAAAAGTATTATACCAATTTCAAGTTATTTTTTAAAATTAATTTACTATTTATTTTATATAGAGTTATTTAGTCATTTTATATACATCTATTTTTATATTTAAAATTATAAGGTGTATATAAAATATTTTGGGGTGTTATTAGTTTTACATTTTTTTTAATATATATATATATAGAGGAGAGAGTGATGTGGCATGATATGTGGCATTTTATAATGAATTAAAACATAAAAGATTAAAATTGATGTAAAAAATGATTAAAATTGAAAGGTAAAGGACGTATTTTGTAAAGTTGAAACTTAAATGATTTATTTTGAATATCTCAAACTTATAGGACTAAAAATAAAATTTCCTCATTAAAAATATGATGTACTCCGTATTTGACAAGTTTGATAATTAATAGTAGTATTTATTAACGTATTTTGATATAAATATAATATATATATATATAAAAACTATAATTATTAAAGTTATGAATCATTAAATATCGACGCACTTGCTTATTTTAATAATTCCATCAATTTTCTCTTCATTTAAAATACTCCATTTCAAAAACATAATATTTAAATACTAATACCAAATTTTGTGTGACCTATTGACATTTTATTTAAAATATTTTATTTAGTCGGAGTGTCGGACCGTTTAAAGTAGATACGTAGTACAATTTTAATGTTTAATTTATTTAATTTAATATTTAACATCATCCTTATTAATATATTTTTTTAAAGTCAATTTGATTAAATTCATTAAAATTCAATTTTAAATTTTAAAAAATTATATAAGTGCAAGCAATAACACCTTTTTTAATTACGTCACTTTTTAAAACTTTTCTTCGTAATCTGCCCTAAATATATGGCAGCTTTTCCAAAATTTTGTTTTTAAACTGCAAATACTGTATATGGGAAATGAGCATGTACAGTAAGAGACCTTGGGAGAAGGAATGAGTAATTACGCCGTTTCGAATTCCAAAATTCATTATTTAATTCTCAATTATTCGTTTTCAATTGATCACCATGAGCGGAAGCACACCCAAAAATGAAAGTGAATTCCCAACGGCGGTTGCTCCGTCGCCGCTGTGGATTGAATTGTCACTGCTAACATCCTGCAACGCCTTGGAGTAGTAGAGATACTGGAAAGTGCAGAGTATGTTTGCACTACCTGGCGGAAAATTTGCTCTGTGGCGAACCCTTCGATCATATCAAAGGCACTAATTTATCTAATCAAAGGATCCTTAAGTTGTGGCATCGCGCAGTGGATCGTAGCAAGGGACAGTTTGTAGATCTTTGTATTGAAGATTTTGGCGAGGATAGAGTGCTAAACTACATTATTGATCGGTATAATTAATATTATTCCCTTTACTTTTACATCATATGATCATATTCGAGTGTATGCATCCAAATACTGCATTAGTTTTTACTCATTCTACATTAGAAAAACGTCGGGATGGATTTACATTTTGTAAGCTTGGATTTTCGCAGCCGTGTTCAAATAGAAATGAGTATGCTTTTGCAATTGCAAAGAACATGCCAAATCTGTGCCATCTTCGTCTTAAATCTAATTTGATCACAAATAAAGGACTAGAAGCCATTCTTGACGGCTGTCCCAAACTTGAGTCACTTAATGTCCGACGATGCCATGGACTTGATCTACGAGGGGCTTTAGGCAAAAGATGTGAGCAACTTAAACATTTCAAATTTCCTTTTGACGCCTATTGTTTTATTAAGTATCTTGATGCTCTCTCACGCCGATCTTGAGGATCCAACATTTGAGCTTAAACATCATCATCTGCTCAATGCTATCTTACTTTCAAATACTTGTTGAATTCATTAAGCTTCTCATTACCAATGTATTGGTTCTTAGTATTGCTTTTAGTACTTTGATGTTCATCTCACTATTTTTGTTTTGTGATATATGCGAGCGACACTTTTCTTTGTTCATCTCCCATCCTCAACTCAAATTGACACCAAAATCATCAATTTGACACTAAATTTTAACTCAATGAGAATATTTTTAATGTTTTTTTTTTTTATTAAATATTCCGTATTTGTTTATCATAGATATATAATTTTATATTTAAATTAAATTAATTAAACAATAAAAAAGAAAAAAAGTGAAATGTTATCTTACAATTAAATATACTACTGTATTTTTGTTCTGTAATTTTAAATTTAGTCATGACGGATTATACATTTTGATTTCGGTCTAATAAATATGCTTAAATTTTAAAAAAAGTCTTAGGTCAATTTTCATTTTCTGTTCTTTTTATATTTTTTATATTAATTAAGGGTTGGTCTGCTATGCACTCGAGTGCATGTTATGCACCCTAGTCCATGTTGCACTTTTTGGTAAATGGTGTTGCACTTTTCAATTATTAAACTGTATAATAATATTTTTAGTAATAATTGAAAAGTGCAACACCATTTACCAAAAAGTGTAAGTCAGTAAAACTGAAAAGTGCAATATGACTAGGGTGCATAACATGCACTCGAGTGAATACTAGATTTTACCATTAATTAAAGACTAATTTGTATTTATTAATATAAAAAAATTATGAATATTAGTTAAAATATTAAATAATATTTGAAAATAAATTGAGAATAATATGTAAATAAGTAAATAACTTTTCATAAAATTTAATAAATTATAATATTAAAAATAAAATCTAAATCAATTAATTACTAGAAAAATCAATTAACTTACTAAATTAATTATTTATATGAAGGGGTAATAGTCAAAGCATGGCATCCTCGGTCACCAGGTTACTATTGTGTTTAGAGGATGCTACATGGTAGAAGTGGGGATGCTAAGCTAGTAATGGATGCCATCAACTCCACGGACCACGGATACGATCGATGGATTCGCGCTTCGGTGACTATATCATATATAGCATGTCGGTAGTTGTTAAATCATTTCTCGGAGTGGGGATGCTAAGCTAGTAATGGATGCCATCAACTTACATAATTAAAAAATATAATTAAAAAATCAATTAGCATACTTAAATAAATATAAATTTTATCTTTAAAATAATAAAACTCCCAAATAATTTTGTTATTAAAATTTCCAAAAACTCTTTATTAAAACTTAACAATTATTTTAATATTTTAAATAAATACAAAATTTCACAAACAAATTTAAAAAAATACAAATATATTCAAAATTATCACCCCTTGTCCACGGTAATTGAAAGATGATGATAAACAATTATTTTTTTTTTAACAAATTGTTAATTTTATTATGTTTAATTTGATATCAAGTTTGTACAAAAATATGTGAACCCACTCTGTATAATACTCAGATAATTTTTTATATAAATATATATAAATTAATGCCACATATTAATTACAAAACAAAATGTAAGTTACTTAATTTGGTGACTTGCTATTACAGGTAGAAGGATTATTTTCAAAATGTAAGCATACTTATTAGATCGAAATCAAAATGTGTAATCCGTCAAAATCAAATTCAAAATTAGTCCAATTTATAGTACTAAAAAACCTTTAATCCCTATAAAATTTACCAAAAAGTAATGATAAATGGTCAATTTATATGAAAATCAATAGTTAAAAAAGTTTATTGTTCGAATTATAAATATTACCCACTTCATCCTGTGATTATTTGCACACTTTTTTTATTTAGACGTCTCAAAATTATTTGCACACTCTTAACATGGAAATACCACACAAAATTAATACACTCTCAATATAATTTTATTTTTAAAATTGTCACCCCTTTTTTATGTACTATTTACATTTTACTTTAAATAATAGATATAGTACAAGTAATGTGAGTGGGAGAGGAGAGAGATAGAGAAAAAAAAGTAAGATATAAAGTTAAGTGTAAGAAAAAGTACTTATAAAAAAAAGTATAGGAAGCTTAGAGACGAAAGAACTAAAATGAAAAACTTATAGAACCACTAAATTTATTTATTTTTAAATTCGTGCCGTGCAAATAATTTTAGGGCGAAGAGAATAGTTTATTAAAAAATAATAATTTAGAGATAATATCACTCACATATTTTCTAAACTTTTGTGGGTAAACTGCAAATTGTAAAATGACCTTTTTGCTATTCTACCAAAGTAACCACCAAGCGTGATGTACAAGCAGACCTTGGGAGTCGGAAAGGTGGACGATTTTTTAGTGTAATTATAGATGTCGTTTCGAATTCCAATTTCATTAGTATTTAATTCTTCAATTTACGACTCCGCTTAACTTAGACTATCTTTGTCCACAACCCAAACCAATCCAACTTTCCAATATAATATTCATTTCTCTCTCATCTACATACACAATCTACAACCCAACTCAATTTCAATTTTTTTTCATTTTATCAATGACATCAACCCAACCTAAAATATTTATTATTTCTTTATTATTTTCTAAAATATATTATCTATAATTAGTTTTTCTATTTTATTTTTAGGTGTGAAATAGTATATAACTATGATTTGATATTCTAAAACCGCAATTATAAATTGGGAAAAAAATACATATTCTTAAAATAAAATTACAAACTCAACCAAAATAAAAATTACAAGATAATCAATAGGAAACTGAAATGAAAATTTGGATAATCTTGGGAGTAGGGATAATTTTGAGAGTTTGAGAAAATGTTGGGATTATTTGGATCCATAGTAGAAAATGATACAAATATGAGAGAAAGAGTGATAATTGATATGTTTTCCAAAATGCATCAAGATTGGACTCTATTTGTAGAAGATTTTTTTTTATGAATTTAGATAAAATTTTTTTTTTTTTTTTAAAAACATTATCTTCAATAATTTACCTTATACAAAAAAAAAATTGGATAACCAATAATAAAGTGACAAGTGTCACCATATTAAAGAATGTCATATGCATGCCATGGAGGTTGCTCCACCAACCGGTGTCAAGGTTTGAGGGTCACAAATTGATTTTTTTATTATTATAATTTTTTGTTTTTTATGCAATTTGGTGGTGACACTCAGTGTCACCAATAAACGTAGTCTTAGTATTAGCGTTTTGTTTTTCCAATTTATCACCATGAGCGGAAGGATCCTCGAATCCGGAAATGAAACTGAATTCCCAGCGGCGGTTGTTGCTCCAAGTGATTCCTCCATGTGTGGAGTCCTTCATTTCAAACACCCTGATTTATGTAACGAACAAGGCCGTATCTCGTGCCGTCGTGCAGTGGATTGTTGCCTGGGGCGGTTGGTAGATCTTTCGATTGAATGTTGTTGCACTCGCGGTCTGCTGAACTACATTGTTGAACGGTATAATTTTCCCCAAATTTCTTATTACGTTTTTGAATACTAGTCGTATGATTTATGAATAAATATAATTATTCTGTTCTTGAGATGGCCAACAGATTGATTAATAAATTAAGATTCTGGAAGATTCAAGTTTTACAATGAACTTTGGAAAGATGGAAGATTGTGTGTGTGTATAGAAATATTCTGCATTTATTTTTACTCATTCAATAAAAACCTATAATGATGGCGATTAGTTTCTGATTTCAAATTATCTTTGTCATGCTTCCATTCAGGTTGTCTTGCTAACTAGTCAGTAGATGGTGGGTTTGTACTACTAATTTGATTTTACATATTCTCCTGTGGATTATAAAAAAATGAATCATTTTTGCCAAAGACTCAAGTGTACTTGAGTAAGCTTTGATGGGTTACCGATTGACCGGTACCAATCAAAGTCTAGTCATCTAGTGAACAGTCAAAGTCTACTCAAGTACATGGTATAATTGAGTACACAGACAGGAGACTCACCTTGTTTCTTTAGAATTCTTATTTTCCTAGATTTGTATTCTTTAACAGACCAAATCACATCAAGCGTCTCACTCTACAAGACTGCAATGGATTTACAATGAATTCTGAGGTTGAAGCAGTTAATAAGCTTCCACACTTGGAAGAGTTGCGCCTTATTCGCTTGCCAGGAATACAAGCTGCAGATATTGTCAACATTGGTAAATCTTGCCCACTTTTGAAGTCATTTACATTCAATCAGAACGGATTTACATCTGATCTGATCCCTGATCGTTCGCGTACATTATCAATCAATAAATTTGGAGAAAAATACAGAAATGAGTATGCTTTAGCAATTGGAAAAAATATGCCGAATCTGTGTCATCTTCGTCTTAATTCTATTTCGATCACCAATGAAGGACTGGAATCCATTCTTGATGGCTGTCCCAACCTTGACTCAGTTGATCTCCGCCAATGCCTTGGACTAGATCTTGGAGGGGCTTTAGGCAAAAGATGCTCTGAGAAGATTAAACATCTCAAACTCCCTTTCGACTCCGTTAGTTATAGTGAATATGTTAGAGAACCTGTGAAGTTTGCTTATTTTTCGGATGATGATTAAGATGACATCTATGAAGAAAATGTGCGTGGTAGTGGTTGAACGTGATCGTCAGATTTTCGTCTGCTCAATGCTTGTTTTGTTGCTGGTGGTTTTTGAATAGTACCTGAATTCGTCAAGCGTATTCCTTTTAGTACTTTGATGTTTTGTCTCTCTGTTTTTGTTTTGTTATGTATGAGAGATTATGAATTGTTAAAACATATCCCTATTTATTATTACTGAAAATCTATTACAAAAAAAATCTGTTTTGAGCTTGTAGGTAGTTGAACATCATCAGGTCATCGCCTACTCAATGCTATCTTACTTGCTACTGGTTTTCAAATAATTGTTGAACTCATCAAGATTAGCAATGTACTTTTATGTTAGCTTATTCCTTTCAGGACTTTGGAGTTCGTCTCGTTGTTTTTGTTTCTGATATACATATTCGGTACTTTATTGGGTAAAACATAAAATAAATTAATTGATTAATTTTAAACCTTTCTACAAGTTCATACCGCTGATTTTTAGGTAGATGAAAAATTTTCTTCATTTTTTGGTGATGGTTGATTTCCAGTTTCATTTAAATAATACAATTTTTTTGTCAGTGTCAAAGTTTGAGCGAGCTATTTATCCACAAAGCGTGTTGCTTTTAAAAAAAATTATAATCTTATAAATTAAGAATTTTTTTTTTTCGAAAAATATATTGTACTTTGCCAAAATTGATTGAAAATTTTCATATTTATCAGCAAAAAATGATGGGTTGGTCTGCTATGGACTCGAGTGCAGGTTGTGCACCCTAGTCCATGTTGCACTTTTCAATTTTACTGACTTACACTTTTTGTTTAATGGTGTTGCACTTTTCAATTATTAAACTGTATTATAATATTTTTAGTTATAGTGACTTACACTTTTTAGTAATATTATGTTTTACTTTTCAGTTTAATAACATACACTTTTCTTTAAACTAGGTGCACAACATGTACTCGAGTGCATACTAGACTTTACCAAAAATGATAATGAAAAGGAGCGTACATTAGCAGATCAGCAAGAAAACTCAAAACTATAACAAACTAGTGAGAAATTGTGTCATCCGTGGGGAGGAAAGAGAGTGGCGTCGTGGTAGAGCATGGGGGTGGCGGGGGAGGTAGGGTAACAAGGTGAAGGTGGAGGTGGTGGCAGCGATAAGAGGGTGATGAGGGGAGAAGGGTATAAGAAGAAAATGAAGATGTGTATCTATGCAGTAGTGTATCTATTAAGGGACATTTAAAAAAACATAAGTGTATCTTCTAACAAAGGCGAGGGTGCAAATAACCTTGACCTTAGAAATATGTACTCCCTCCGTTTCGGGATAATTTGCATAGTTTGACAGGCACGTTGTTTAAGAAAAGTGGATATAATGATTGATGATGTAAGATAAAGGAGGGGTATTTTATGTAATTTGATGATGTGTAAAGTGAAATGTATGAAAAAAATGAGTTACAAATTTGAAAATAAAATAATGTTGTGAGGTTATTAATTTTGTGGGATAATTCCATATTAAGAGTTTGCAAATAATTTTAGGACGTCCCAATAAAAAAAAAAAAAAGTGTGTACGTAATCACGGGACGGAGGGAATACTTAATAATTAGCCTCGAAAAAAAGAGTTCATAATGAATATGACATACGCATAGCTATAGGGATTTTGCTAAGAATATCTGAATCTCAATCTGAATCTCAATCTGGTATACATCTATAACTATAAGCCAGGGAAATTTGTAAATATCTGCAAAGACATGAGAGATAGAGAGATCCAACAAACTGCCAAAACCATTTGAAAAAAATACACAATCCGGCCAGCAACCTAAATCCAAACAAAAGAAAGAGCAATTAAGAACATCACTAATTCACTATCAATGTCTTGTATCTCATGGTAAAGCGCAAGTAAGAAAGCATTGCTTCGCAGATCATGACCCTCCTGATGCTCAAATACAGTCCCGATCAAAGATCAACGGCCCATTGTTACCAAAAATACCTACATGGTTGAATGGGTTAGTATAGTCATCATAATATACAAAAATTAGAAATGTTTTAGAAATTAGTATTAGAAATCCATTATCATAGTAATCACTATTAGAAATTAATACTCCCTCCATCCAATTTCATTATTCCCACTTTCCTTTTTTGGTTGTCCAATTTTATTATGCTCATACCCTTTTTGAAAACAATACTATTCATATTACTTTATCTCCACCCTCCTATCATCACTTATTTACCCACTTTGCCATTCACTTTATTCATAAACAATCATTTATTTACAAATGGACCCCACAATACCCTATCATACCCTTAACTTATCTACTTTATGAATAAACTAATCAATATTCATTAAAATCCGTACCCGGAGAAGTGGGCATAATAAAATTGGACGGAGGGAGTATATAAGAGTGACATAAGTTATCTACAAGCACACATTTTGTATGACATAAGTTGATGGATAATTTTGTAAACTTTTACATATAAGGTAAAAGATTTAGTGAGCGTTGGGTACCAAAAATAATGATATGATAAATATTTGTGTATTGTGGGTAGGGGTGGAAGTAGGCCGGGCTACCCGACAGGGGCCTACGGCCTAGCCTATTAAGGGCCTTGTTAGGCCTAGCCTATTTATAATATGAGCCGGGCTAAGGCTTTTTAAAAAGCCTATTTAGTTAAGTAGGCTAGGCTTAGGCTTTAAATAAGGCCTTATCAGTCTACAAGGCCGGCCTATTTAACATTATATATTATATTTATATATATTTTATAATAAGTTATTCTTAAAATTTAGTACTAACATTTATATTAAATTAAATTAAAGTAAGTTAAATTTATTTTAGTACTTTTGAAATCATTATAATGTTTGTATTTAAACTCATAGTTGTAATGCATTTATTTTGGTAGTAAATTTTATTTGCAACTTTGAATATTGAACTACGATTCATATTTAATAGGCTTGTAAAAGGCTCGTAGGCCTGACCTATTTACTTAAAAGTCCAGGCTTAGGCTGCAAAAAAAAGCCTATCACAGATAACAGGCCAGGCTCAGGCTCAATATTTATAAACCATGCCCAGGCTTTTTCATGTAAAGCCTAGCCTAGCCCAACCTATTTCCACCCCTAATTTGTGGGGTGAGAATCGTGATGATTATTTCTATTTTGAAGTATGCAAATTTTTTAGTGATAAATAAAAAAGAAAAGTATGAAAATTCTTGAGGATAGAGGGAGTATTAAATTGTACTCTCCTGTCTCACTATAAGTTTTTGTGGGTTACGTACCGACAAAATAATTAATTATCATTTTACGTAAAAAAAAATTATATTTTCAAAAGGACCGACGACAATAACCACCGACAAACTTTTCGACGGCCAACAATTTTTAATTAAAATAAATTTTAAAAAAATTATCGACAAAATAGGTGTTACCGCTGGACTTACCGACGACGCTGACGACTATTTGAGCTGTCCACGTAAAGTTGCGTCTATTTTTCTTTTGAGACGTCCGGTCCACAAAAAATATGGGCAGATTTTTATAAGTAGAGAAAATTTCATTTTACGTCCGGTAATTTAGGTCTAATCCAGAATATATCCTTTAAGTTTTCACATTTTCAATTTACGTCTAAAGTGTCCAATTTACATCCTTTTCGGTCCAATTTACATCATTTCCACCGGAAAATTGAAAATCCGGTCAAATAGTTCAATTTAGATCCTTTATGTTTGAAAATTATAAATTAATGATTAAAAAATTATGAAAATATCATTAAAAATTAAAAAATCTCATTAAAAACTTATAAATTGTGTAAAATAAATATAAAAAAATCTAAAAAAAGTTATAAATTCTACAACTCAAAAAATCTGAAAAATTTGTAAATTAAATTTATTTTTTTTCTAAAAAACTCATAAAAATAAAAAAATCTATAATTTCTACAATTCAAAAAATCTGAAAAATGTGTAATTTTTTTTTCTTTTCTAAAAACTCATAAAAATAAAAAAATCTATAAATTAAAATTTTAAAAATGTTTAAAATATAAAAAATTCACAATTTAAAAAATATCGTGAAAATGAATTTGGGACGATTTCAAAATCGATCAAGGTGTGGAACCACTCAACCTCGACGGTGAGTTGAAAAATCTCGTGGGACCCAAATTTTTAAGGATTTCGAGCAAAACTTTAATGGTAGGCGAGTATGAATCAAGTTTGATTTTTAATGAAATGTTAATAATTTTTATTATTATTATTAGATTTTTAGAATTGGTAATTTTTAATCTACACATTTTTAATAAATTAAAGAGATTTTTAGAGTTTTTAAACATTTTAATGAGATTTTAAATTTCTTAATTTTTAAATTACACATTTTCCATTCTTTGAATTGTAGAATTTTTTATTTTTTTTATTTTCAAAATTTTAGATTTTTTATTTATTTTACACATTTTATAATTTGTAATGATATTTTTCGAAATTTTAGTGGTATATTTTGAATTTTATTTTACAAATTTTATATTTTTAAATTTTTAGGAGGTTTATGGATTTTTAATGATATTTTTAGATTTTTTAAATCTTTAATTAGATTTTTAGAAAAAATTAATTATTAAATTTTAATTTTCAAACTTAAAGGACGTAAATTGGACTATTTGGCCGGAATCCCAATTTATTCCTCACATTCCGGTGAGTTTTAAAATTTTCCGACGAAAAGGACGTTAATTGGACCAAAAAGGACGTAAATCGAAAAAGTGTAAAATGAAATTTTCTCTTATAAGTATTATGGTTTCGAAACGTGATATTGTAAATGTAGTGGTTTCGAAATAGACATATTTTTGGCAGATCTCTTGAGACGTCCACAAAAAATATGGGCAGATTATCATTTACAATATCACGTTTCGAAAACACAGTACTTATAAAAATCTACCAAAAATATGTCTATTTCATTTAAAAAAAAATTATACACCCTTCATATCTACTTTATATATGATTTGTATTTCACTCTATATTTCACTACCTAAATTAATAACACGTGTAAAATAAAAAAATAATCAATGTCCACTAATAATAATCATGACAACACAAGTTAAACATTCGGTTAATAGAACATAAAATGGAACATGAAAAATGACACAAAAGAATATATATAAACAATAACAAAATATAGGAATTTCAGTTTATAAAAAGGAATACTATGTTTTAACCAAGCAAAGTCTCGCATATATCACAAAACAAAAACAGTGTGACGAACATCAAAGTACAAAATGAAATATGTTAACAGCCAATACATTGGTAATGAAAAGCTTGATGATTTCAACAACTATTTAAAAATGGAGTGAAGGCACTTAATTTCCCGTCCAAACCAAAGGTCGAAAAACAATTCAATAATTCGATAATCTCCAATTAAGGTAAATACACTGTAAATATAAGTTCATGGCCCATGGACCAATCGCTTCAAATAACTCAAAAGAAAATAACTTCAAAAGGAAATAAACTCCTTCGTCTTCACTTACGCCTCTTATACACCATAAGAGGCGTATCAAAAAAGCACGCACCAGCAGCAAGTAAGCAAGCAAAGCATTGAGCTAGCAGACGATGTTCAACCACGTACTTCCAAGCTCAAATTTCTTTCATCATAATATTCATATATTCAAAATTACAGATGTCGTCAAAATCATCATCATCATCAGAATCATCTGAATAACAAGTAATCAAGGGTTCTCTAAAATACTCAATTGAACTAACGGAGTCCGCAGGGAATTTGAGGTGTTTAATCTGCTTAGAACATCGTTTGCCTCAGAGCCGGTCCTGAGATTTTGTAGGCCTGGGGCGAATAAAAAAAATAGGGCCCTCTTCTGAACAATATTAAAAATGAATGTTTAAAAATAAATCATTTAAAATGACTTCTTCTAGCATTTTGAGGAGCAAATTCATCAATAATATCTTTATAGTTAATTTGTTCTAGGATATATTTTTTAATACAAAAAGTTGTTAGTTCATTCAATCTTTCTTGTGACATATGGATCGTAGATATGTTTTATCAATTTTAATTTAGAAAAACTTATTTTTGCAGATGCTGCGGTCACATGAATAATCAATAATCATGAATAATCAATAATATTATATACGCAATTAATTAAGGCATTAGAAATTTAGGATAGTAAACCAAAGCATGTAAAAACTCAAGAATCTAAAGGGCAGTCTTTTTTTCTGTTGATAAAGTAACTTGCATTTGAATCAATATCTAAAGAGTTGTTATGCTTTAACACCGGATCCGATGTCAAGATGAGATAAAGTCACTTAAATGCAACAAAGTATATTTTTTTTTTTAAAAGTAAATGTGAGTCTTGTATATATATATGTAGAATACATAAAGAAACTTAATGTGAGTCTTAGTATTAAGTTAGGGTCATTTTCGAGAAAGAAACTTAAGGTTAGCTTAATAAATTCATATTTGACCGTTATACTATTGGGCCTTGTTTGGTTTGCTTGATTATGTTGGATTAGACTTGATTGACTTTTTATTTTCAACGAATTAAACGTTTGATTGATTGTGGTCCGGGATTAATGCAAGGTCCGACAATTTTTTACTATTTATCATGCATATGTGGGATTACTAATCATAGGGGAGGGTTGAATTAATTTATCCAACATTATTCTATCCATCAATCCAAACTAACCCTTATTGTATACTTAGATTAGATACTTAGATTTATACACTTTAATATCTTTTAAAAAATATTAATATATATATATATATATAAGTAGGCCCCTAAAAATTCGGGGCCCAGGGCGATCGCCCCTCAGGCCCACCCTCAGGGCCACCACTGGACTTTGCCTAAAGCACCTCGTAGATCAATTTCAAGGCATTGGCGGAGATCAAGTGAGTGAAGTTTGGGACAACCATCAAGAATGGCTTCTAGTCCTTCATTGTTGATGGAATTAGCAATAAGACGAAGATGGCAGAGATTAGGCATGTTTTTTGCAATTGCTAGAGCATACTCATTTCTGTTTGTTTCTTGTGTAGAAGAATTATTGATTGAGTGGGGATGCGAAAATCCAGGGTGATAATATGCATATCCATGCTGATTGAATGAAAATGAGTTCAAAAGTGGGTAAGCATTACCAATGTTTACAATATCTGAAGCTTCGATTTCCGGCATGCATATAAGGCTCAACTCTTCCAAGTGTGGAATTTTGTTAGCTGATTCAACCACAATTTTCAACGTAAACACACAGCAGTGTTCAAGAGTGAGACGCTTCAGGTTACTTGATCTGTTAAAACAATATATACGGAGTACAACTTTAGGAAAACAAGAATGATCGATTCTTCATATACACAAAATCAAAACAGAGAAAGTGCCCAATCTTTTGACTAGACATGAATTTATAACCAGTTTCAATATAAAATAAATAAGTAGAATAAGTATTACAGGGGTGCATAACATACACTCGAGTGCATACTAGACTTTACCTAATTTATTATTGTCATTAACTCAACAACAACAACAGGATAATTACATATACTGATGCAATTACCTTTCTATCCATCAATCATCTCATTAATAATAAAAAACGTAAAAAGAAATTTGGGGGAAAATAAAATATGCAATGAGAGGGAGTATTAATTAATTAATTAATTATACCGATCAAGAGCGTAGTTTAGCAGGTGTAATCCCAAAAATATCCAATAGACAGCTGTAGCAACTGTCCCTGACTACGATCCACTGCGCGAAACCAAAGGTGAAGGATCCGTTCATTCGAGAAATCATCGTGTTTGGCTTCAAGGACTCGCCACATGTAGGGATCACAGCAAATTTTCCGCCAAGTAGTGCACACTTTATCTGCACTTTTTAGTATTTCTAGAGGTCCAAGGCGTTGCAGGATATTAGCGGTGACATCTATAGGCAATTCGATCCGCGGCGGCGACACTGAGGAGGGAGGAACCGCCTCATTTTCAATTTTGGATTCGGGGTTCATGGTGATCACCTTGGAAATTAAATGAAACGCCAATACTTAATTAAATAAAGGCATTGCGAATTACTAGTATATAGTAATGAATTGTGATATGGGCCACCTCCAATTTGACTTTACCAACTCAACCCCAAAAAACCCAGTAATTTTAGATACAATAATAAATAGTAGTGATATAGAATCATTATTAATATATTTTAAATATAATTTAAAATAAATATTATCCATTAAAATATATTTTAATGGATAATATCTAATCTCCCACTTAATAACAATAGAAAACATCTCCAAATCAAATCAAATCAATCTCACATTATCTTGATTAGTTATTTCATAAAATATTTTAGAGAGATTTGATTTATTTCATTTGTATATAATGGACAAGTTCTCATTCATGATTTTTTTTCTTTTCAATTTACTAACACAAACAAATAGTGATGACCTAATTTATAATTTAGCAATAAAATAATTTTAAAAAATAAATCAAAATTGATCTTGCACCATGCAAACCATAAAAACATAATTTATCTGCACCATTCAGTCAAAAAAAATCATCATCACTAATTTATAATTTAGCAATAAAATAATTTTAAAAAATAAATCAAAATTGATCTTGCACCATTGCAAACCATAAAAACATAATTTATCTGCACCATTCAGTCAAAAAAAATCATATTCAGTCAAAATTATACATACAAGTATGTTGAAAAAACATGAGACCATCTGAATTAATTAGTATATATAAATAATGACTAAATATTATGGATATGGAAAATTAAATATTTGCAGTTATAATTGTTGTACAGCTAAAAATAAAAAGAGTTCAAGTTCATTAAAATTATAAAATTAATTATTACTCGTCAAGAAATATTCATTAAAATTGTAAAATTGATTATTACCCGTCAAGAAATACGACAATTGCGTTTGTCATGTGATTGTCCTCGAAGTCCACATCCACGACACAATCTTTTAGTAGACATACTGAGTTCTTTTGATGATTGCAATCTTTTTCCACATCCCATGATTGCAATCTTTTTCCACATCCCTTTGCCCTCACTTTCGAGGGGTCACAAATAATTTGATGCTCCCCCTAAATTTGTAAATCTGCAAATCGTGGATTCACTTCTTAACTACGAGGAAATTTTATTTTTGGTCCTGTAAATTTAAGATATTTTAAAATAAATCTTTTAAGTTTCAACTTTACAAAATATGTTCTTTATGTTTTAATTTAGTCTTTTTTTATCCAATTTTAATCCTTTATCTTTTGAAACAATTAAAGTTAATTAAAACAATTAAAAAAGCTTCATGAATCAAATTTAATTAAATTTATTCAAATAAAATTAGGCATGCAATTCATTTTCAATGTATTTATGGAATAAAACTTTCATTTTAATATTTTTTGACAGATATTCTAAAATCAATTAATTATAAAATTATGTATATAATTTAAATATAATTAAAAAATACAAAAAATAATTTTTCAACCAAATAATAGTATAGTGTAAAATTTGAAATTTAAAAAAATATATATTTGATTTATGTATAATTTTAAAAAACGATAAAAAAAACACACATTAAAAAATAAATTTACACATCAAATATAAAAAAAAATAACAAAACATATATATTTACCTATCACTATATTAATGCGTGCCCATATTATTATATGTGCCTAATGTTATTTGATTAAATACGTATTTATGGAACAAAATTTTATTTTAATATTTTTATTTTATTTTAGGCCACAAAACTTTTATATATATATATATATATAGTACTGATATAGAAAGTTTTTTATGGAACCAGATTACTGAGATGTCACTCCGCGTCATCATCCACGTCATTCTTATTCATATATTTTAAAAGATAATTTAAAACAAATCTTATCCATTAAAATATATTTTAATTTTTTAATATGTAATCTCTCACTTAACCATTAGTAAAAACCAGAAAACATCTTCAAACCAAATCAAATCTTCCATCTGCCCACCCACCAACGCCACCAACGATTTATTTTTTCTGATTTGAAAAATCAGGAAAAGCAGAAAGCTTTCCCACAAAGCAAATCCAAGTTTTTTGCAATTATTACTTATTTTCTAAGAAAAAAATAAATTAATTTAATATCTTAATTTTGTCGTATATGTATAATTTTCTAATCGTGATTTCATAAAATATTTTAGAAAAATTTGATGTATCATAGATTAGAAAATTCACTGGTATATAATGACAAGTTTTTAGAATTTTTTTTTTTTTAAAAACTTTAATAGCATAATTTACAATTTAGCAGTAACATGTTAAACCTAAAAAATGGAGGATGTACTTATTAGCTAATTCAAAGAAAATATATCAGCGAGCTGCATGAAATGTAATCCATTCTCTTTGCAACTGGATTCAAGATTAATATAATCATCATCAACTTATTTCTGTGTGAGCTTTGAACAACATAAATCTCATTTATAATGTATCATCAATTTATTCCTGGCTCTTTGCAGCTGGACTCAAGATTAATATAATGCATCATCAACTTATTTCTGTTTCTGTGTGAGTCTTTGAACAACATAAATCTCATTTATAATGCATCATCAATTTATTTCTGAAAGCACAAAAAAGTTTCACTTGTACAAATTGGCTTGTTTCTGTAAGCACAAAACCATTTGTCTTTTTATTGGTCATATTCTATCAACACTAAAAATGTGTTTCACATATGCCAGAACCTATCAACACTAATGAGATTAATAATATTATATTCAGAGGTCTTCATGGGTGGTTGCAAAACGTGTGTATGATTTGCGTAGTCGATAGGTTCTGGCATATGTGAAACACATTTTTAGTGTTGATAGAATATGGCCAATAAAAAGACAAATGATTTTGTGCTTACAGAAACAAGCCAATTTGTACAAGTGAAACTTTTTTGTGCTTACAGAAATAAATTGATGATGCATTATAAATGAGATTTAAGACAAATGATTTTGTGCTTACAGAAACAAGCCAATTTGTACAAGTGAAACTTTTTTGTGCTTACAGAAATAAATTGATGATGCATTATAAATGAGATTTATGTTGTTCAAAGACTCAAACAGAAACAGAAATAAGTTGATGATGCATTATATTAATCTTGAGTCCAGTTGCAAAGAGCCAGAAATAAATTTATGATACATTATAAATGAGATTTATGTTGTTCAAAGCTCACACAGAAATAAGTTGATGATGATGATATATTTTCTTTGAATTAGCTAATAAGTACATCCTCCATTTTTTTAGGTTTAACATGTTACTGCTAAATTGTAAATTATGTTATTAAAGTTTTTAAAAAAAATAAAAATTCTAAGAACTTGTCATTATATACAAGTGAATTTTCTAATCTATGGTACATCAAATTTTTCTAAAATATTTTATGAAATCACGATTAGAAAATTATACATATACGACAAAATTAAGATATTAAATTAATTTATTTATTGCTTAGAAAATAAGTAATAATTGCAAAAAACTTGGATTTGATTTGTGGGAAAGCTTTCTGCTTTTCCTGATTTTTCAAATCAGAAAAAATAAATCGTTGGTGGCGTTGGTGGGTGGGCAGATGCAGGGCCGGTCCTAGGAATATTTGGGCCTGAATCGAACTTTAAAAAAGGGCCCCGTCCCTTTTTATTTTTTATTTTATACGAACTTATAAAATATAATGTAAAACAATTTTTCAAGTACTAACAATATATAAATTTTAAAGAACTAAAAATATAATATTTTTTTTTTTTACCAATTTTAGAATTTTTAATTTTTAATTAATAGATTTTTTAAGATTTTAAGTTATTTAATTTTAAGAGATTTTTTCAGATTTTTAATGTAATTATTATAATTTTTTTGAAATTTTAATGAGATTTTTAGAAATTTTTATTTAGACAATTTTAGATTTTTTTAAAATTTTTTATACGAGTAATTTTTAATTTTATTGAGATTTTTAGAAAATTTTAATATTATTTTTTTATTTTTAAATTTTAATAATGTAAAATGGATAAAAAAGAATGTAAATTGAGCACTACAAGAAGTAAATTGAAAAAGTGAAAATTTGAAAGATATAAACTGAATTATGGAGACTTTTTTCTCCTAATTTTTCTACCCTTCTCCTTCACTAATTATTTTTCTTTTTTTAGCACTTCTTCTTATGCATTTTATATAGTTATATTAATATTTTATATTATAATATATATATATATAAAAAATGATATCTTAAAAAAATGGGCCCCTAAAAGATGGAAATATTCTTGGGCCTGAATCGATTGCCTCGTTGGCCTTACATTAGGACCGGGCCTGGGCAGATGGAAGATTTGATTTGGTTTGAAGATGTTTTACGCGGAGTAACAGCTCAGTAATCTGATTCCATAAAAAACCTAAGGTTGGTTCTATATCAGTACTCTATATATATATATGGGCAGTGGGCACGCAGTAATGTAGCGATAGGTAAATATATATTTTATTTTATTTTTTCAGATTATATTTGTTGTGTAATTTTTTTTTTTGATGTTTTTTTTTTTCATTTTTTAAAATTACAAATTTTACATTGTAATTTTAAGAATAGAATTTGATGTTGTCAAAAAAAAAATATTGAAATGAAATTTTATTCTATAAATACGTTGTCAATTAAAAATGGATTGCATGTCTAATTTTATTGGGATAGTCTTGTATGAAATATTGCATATATACATTTCAGTCATTCACACACATGTTCTTTATAAATACATCCACAAGCTTAATTCACACACACATTTTTTATAAATACACCCAGTGACAGCTTAATTCGAAATTTTTAATCCGTTTATTTTACTCGTTTCTATGATTTTTTTTATCTTTTATTTTATTGTCGAACGCGTGATATTAAATGCAGTAATTCAAATTGTAATATGTAGTAATACACATTATTTTATGTAGTAATAACACAAATTATTTATATAATAATACAAATTCTTTTATTTAGTAACACGTTTTTTCTAGTGTTTTTATTGATGTAGTAACTCACATTATAATATGTAGTAACATATATTATCGAATGTAGTAAACACAATAATCATGTTGTAATACAAAATGTTTTATTGTAGGATGGTGCGAAAAATATTAGATCATTTGATAAAGTTACATATAGTAACAAACGTCTATTCAATGTAGTAATTCAAATTGTAATATGTAGTAACATATAATTTTTTATGTAGTAAAACAAATTATTACATGTAGTAATAACACAATTTTATATAGTAATATTGATTCTTTTATATATTTTTTTATTGATTAAGTAACCCACATTATAATATATAGTAACATATATTATTGCATGTAGTAAGATATATTATTGCACGTAATACAAAATAACATTGACCCATAATGATTAGTATTAAAGAATATTTAAGGATTAAGGTCATCGTAAATTGCAGCGTCCGACCGGGGCCAGAGGTGATCGAAAACTGCTTGAAGAAGACGACCATGTTCAATTTCTGTCAGTGGGTGCATTTATAAAAAATGTGGGTGTGAAATGAGCTGTCAGTGGGTGTATTTATAAAAAATGTGTGTGTGAATTAAGCTTGTGGGTGTATTTATAAAAAATGTGTGTGAATTAAGCTTGTGGGTGTATTTATAAAGAATATGCGTGTGAATGATTGAAATGCATATATGCAATATTGCATATAAGTTTTTGTGAATTTTATTTGAATAAATTTAATTAAGTTTGATTCATAAAGTTTTTTTAATTATTTTAATTAACTTTAATTGTTTCAAAAGATAAATGATTAAATTTGGATAAAAAAAGGATTAAATTGAAACATAAAGGACATATTTTGTAAAGTTAAAACTTAAAGGATTTATTTTGGAATGTTATAAATTTACAGGATCAAAAATAAAATTTCCTCTCTTAACTACTATTAATTTCTCTTACTTTGGAGTGCAACTCTTCCAGATATTCATATTCTAGTATAAGATTTGTGCTGCATCAGTTTCAATCTCATTGATACGTGTACCACTTTTGTCGGTTACCACTCCGACCTTTGCATTCTTTGTCCACCTATGGAGGATGTACTTATCAGCAAATATATAAAAAAAATAGATGTCTGTGTGAGCCATTTGAAGCACAAATTAGCCATTTGCCTTACATTTTATGTCAAAATAATATTACATTTTTTATATTATAATATTCATCCCTATAAGCAACTGGATTAATCTTTATTTGAGAACTTGTTCAAGATGTGCTATATGCAATATCGATGAAATGTATGTGGGAATGCTTGAGTGTTAGTTTTCCACATTGCACGATTGCTTCCATTAGTTTACTAAACAACCATATGAACGACTCTGTTTTTTCATCACTAAAAAATCCACAACCAGGGATAATGGTCTGACCATGATGGTTAACCCAGTAAATGGAGTAAAAATTATTCCATATTAATTTGTGTTGTATGTTGTGTCAAACACAACTACATCATCAAAAAAATTATAGTATTTCCGTGACACGGCATCAGACCAAAAACACCTAATAAACTTTTTTATCAAATCAACTTCATAGACAAAGAAGAAAGCTGGATTTTTCTTCTTCTTAGACTCAAAGAAGAGAATTAGTGTTTCTGCATCATGTCCTTTGTGTAATTCTTTTAAAGACTGCTCATAGTTCCTGATATCTCTCTCCGTGCATCCCACTTTTTCTGGACCTCCATAATCGATTTTCATCAACCGCATCTTTTGACAAGTTGAAATATTAACTTGTGCAAATTGTTGAGTTAATACTTTTTTAGGACTCAAAATGAGAATTTTGTAATTTTATAAATTCAACCCTATTTGTTGGTTGAAAAATCTAATCTACCTATCTTGTCCTATATATTTTTTAAAAAAATTAAAAAATTTAACATACATTAGGGAGAATTGTGAATAACTTCATTTGGCCTTCTTTATTAGGAATAAATTCAAGCTCAATTATTTTTTACTTAGTGCTTCAAAATGAGGGATGAAGTTACACTTATACCCTTATTTACACCTTCCTCTCTCACAGGTCTTGAAAAGACATTTCCACTCCTCCCACCCACTTTTTTTCCATGTCTAACCTTAATGGGTATGTTTGGTTTGATAGAAAATGTGGGAAATACTTTTTTATCCCACTTTTTTCATTGTTTGATTTTCTAAATTAAAGCCCGGGAATTTATTTGGGCCCGAGTCAATTTTCCCATCTTTTCCCACATTTGCATGATTATTAATCTTAGGGGAGAAGGTGAGTTTATTTTTCAATCAATCCAAACATACAAATTAGTTCAATATTTTAATTTGTGAACAGTGTAATCCCACTCAATTCGATCCTAATATATTTATCCTATCTAACAAACCAAACTAGCCCAATGTGTTTTATTTATTTTATTACTATTCATATTATTATTAATATTGATTTAATTATTTAGTTTAATACGTAGTCTATTAATTATTAATATCAGTTAAATTTTTTAATTTAATATAGTTTATTAGTTATTAATCTTTAATTTAGTAATTTATTAGTTATTAATATGACATAATATTTTCACTTATTTATTTGTTCAGATTTTTTTTATTTCGATTTTTTTTTAAAGGAAATGACACTTAACAATCCCAATTCTTCTTTGTATTGACATTTTTTTTCTCCTAAATAAGATAATTATTATTCTAATTACCTTCCCAGTCTCATCGAAAAATTTGACTAAAACACCACTTTAATTTGATGTCTATCATTCAATAGAAAGACTAGATCCATCCCATTAATTAAAGACACAATTTTCAATGCTAACATACTGTTGAATTCAAAAAAAATCGAATAATGATTAGAATAATTTTTTGTTCAGATTTTTTTATTCCGATTTTTTTTAAATGAAACTAAGAAACTAGTTTTTTTTTTTTTTTACTTTTATTTCACGTTTTTTTTTAATATTGAATTTTAAATTATAAAATAAATTTTTATATTTCTATTTTATTTAGATTTTTAATTTTTTTACACAATACTACACATTGCATACTAGCCATAAACAATGCATATACTGACTGAATTTGCATATTTACAAATGAATTTGCATATATTTAAATAAATTTGCATATGGACCCAAAACATTGCATATTTTGCATACGTTCTGATAACATTTGCATATGATTTGATACCATCTGCATACATTTTAATGATGTTTATATACTTTAGTTGCATACATTACAACCTCACTCTACCGACACAAAATCACAATTGAGGGCAATTGGCAGACACCAACTAGTTACATCCCCACTTTACAGCCACAAAATCAAATAACAAATGTGGGGATGATTAACAGACCCACAACATAATCACAACAACAAAATTAGGATTTCATAGTAGGAACAAGAGTCATACACACCTTTTATGATAACAAAGTCATACATACACATAATGTAAAAAAATAAACAAAAAACTACAAAAGTGATAGTACGTAACCCTATTTAAACTTGTGTGTGCTGGAACACGCCGACGAAGGCGGTCCGTCACCAGGATCGTTGTCGGATGCCAAACGTATAAATAAATAAATAAAACCTAAACATGCTTCTAAAACATAGTTTAGATCTGTTACCCTTGAAGATCGAGGCGTTGATTCCAATCTACAGATCTTCTAGTCTGTCTCCCAACTTCGCTCGAACACCGGGTGGACGGCGTGCTATCAAACGTGGAGAAGGTGCCTCAATTTCGTCTCCTTGAAACCCTAGCCGTTTTTCTCTATTTCGTGTGTGCTAGGGTTTCAAAACTGAATTAGGGCTCCTATTTATAATTTCCATAAGTTTCATGGGCCAGACTAGGGATCCATTAGAAGGTATAGGGCTTGGGCTTCTTACAGGCCCAAATACTCTTATGTTCAGCCCAGAACATATAATTTGGCCCGAGAACATTAATTCATTCCACTAGAGAATTAATGTTGCACTCCCGTCCTATCCCGAACCGAATCAGGGCTTCTATTAGACTTTATAATTCCCCGTGTTTAAGATACCGCACGTCCATTAATTATTAAAGCCCCTGACTTCTTTAAATAATTAATTACTATAATTCCTTGAGTAGTACCACTCAACCTTGTTGTCGTACGGATTAAATCCACCTGCAGGGTTTAATACGACAATCCTTTATGAGTTTCCTCAAGGGGACATCATCAGCCTGGATGTACAGGACACGGTGCCCTAATGCCAATAAGTAGACATCATGCGAGCGGTGCCACTACCCAAAATACAGAGCGTGAAGAATCTATCAAGATTCTCACCTATGGTACATCAAAGTAGTGAACAAGCACCCCACACATCTAAATATCACACTTAGGGTTAAGAATCATAAAAGTCACCAAGACTTCTAGTTCTTCATAACAGTCAGAACAAAAGAACATGCCTTATCTGTGATCCATTCAATACGCCACAGCGCACTAGTATAAACTAATGGCCAAGACAAACCACTAACAAGTTTATACTACAACTTAAACCAATAGTTTTGTCCATAACTATCTCAGTTGTGAATACTATTTATATCTTACAAGGAACTGACAATGTGATCTTCTGTGTGACTACAAACCCACCACATCGTCTACAATGCAAGATAAGCAGACATACAAGTAATCACAAAGAATGCAATAATGTGAAAAACCATTTATTTCAGATAAAAGGAAATCGAATATACGTCACAAAAGCCCACTAAAAGTTTGCTTTACAGTATACACCAACAGTGTGACCATCACTTTCACATTTGCAGGATCAACAAACCAAGTAACCATTTTAGACCTGAGAGTCTCCTTTTCTCGAAATTCATAACCACATTCCTCTTTCGTAGATTTGGTGCTGAAAGACAATCAAAATATTAGACAAAATAGGAAGCTTTAAGGTAACATTTAAAGCTGAAGTTAAGAGTATTATACTCAAGTAAATAACTTTCATAGTAATTTTTAACTAAATGCATCTATAAAGATCAGAGCAAAATATGCAAGAATCTTATATAATAAAAGGAGGAAAAGTCGCTTGACACGTGGCTCTCCAGAGCTTGACACGTATATGCCACTTCATGCCACATCCTCATTGACGTGTCATAATGATGAAGGGTTTCTGTCACCGATTGATATTTCTCTTCCATGTCCATTCGTCTTCTCAGTTCTCACAACTCACTCTCGCTATCACCGATTCATCTTTCACCATTTATGTGCCATCACAGGTTTCAAGATTGTGAAAGTAGATCGCAACCCCACCATAACCAGATCGGCCGCCATCGTAGGTTCCCTCCAAGAATTTCGACTTGTCAAGTTTGGGCACAATCGACTTATTCGGGTCACCCAGATGTAAGATTCTACGCAATAGAGGCTCCGAGACCGAATCGTCTGGTGAGGTAGGGAAGATTATATATGATTACATTTGATTGTGAGTGTAATTGAATTTTTTTAATCGTTTGTTAAATTCTAAAATTTGTGATTCTTGATTTTTCTAATTTCTGCAAATTTTGTATACTGTGTGCACATAGAGCAGCAAAAGTGAAGATAAAAAAATGAAGAGCAATAGCAGTGGAAAGGTTTCTGAGGAATACAACACTCGCAAAGAGGCTTAAAATCATTACAGATTCGTGTTTGAAATTTTCCATTTTGAAGTTTAAGATTCAATATTGTGGCAGTGTGTTTATTCTTTTAAATGCCCTTTAATAGAAAGGGTGAGATCAAGAAAAGGATGTAACGAAAGAGGTGTATACAACCCATGAAGCAATTAAGTGGGTTCGTCATTCTTTAGATTTTTGTTTGCCAAGTGTTTGATGAATTGAGTTTAAATGAAGGTGGAATTTATTGGGAGATTAATTATGTTAGGTCATTGGACAAGTCAATTTCAATGCTCTCTCCAGATGAGGTCATCAGCATCTAGGAGAGCTGAGGAGAGAGGCAAAATTGGTGTGATTTCTTTGAATGAGTGACCTCCAAGGAAGAAATCATTTATGGTGATTGATATAAATACGAATTTTTTAAAATCATTTGTTAAATTCTAAAATTTGTGATTTATTATTCCAATGGATTTGCTTCTAATTCATATGCCTGAATGCAAGTAAAAAAGAGTATTATTCTTATTGTTGTTATTATCATTAGAGTGTAATTTAAGCCCAATCAAGTGTTATTTTGAAGTGGCTCCACTGAGAAATCATTTGTTGTTGCTGTTATCAGGTGTGGGAACAAATGCCATTAGATATGATCCGTCTCCTAGAGTTAGTTTACTCATTTTCTACATATGAAGTTTCAACATCATTGTAAATTGATATTGTAGATTGTGTATACATTTAAATACAGCTTTTGTGAAATCTACTCATGAAGATTTAGTTGTTAAATCTATAAATAAATAGAAGTACATGTGTTGGTTTCAGATGAATGGAGGATTTTTTCTTCCCTTTCTTTCTGCAAGTGACCATGCAGCTTCATAGGAGAAGCTGAGCACCGCAAAATTTGAGAGCTCAACAAAACCGTTGAATCCAAATGCCAGCCGGGTCTCCTCCAATTCGGCTCCATCACCTCCAAGGTATACAGACTGTCATCGTCCATTATATTCCTAGAATTATTTCAATTGTATTTGGTCCACTACTATGGGTGTATGGATGTGTAGTTCTCTCCAGGTGTTGCCATGTGTCAATTTGAGGCCTCCCCCTTTCACCACGTGTCATTTTTTAAGGAGAAAGTGAAATGTTTAAACGTTACCTCTTAAGCCAGTCTAAGTGAAATGTCTACTTCTTAATTGGTATTAATCGCAGAAACCCACACCTGGTTTCTCAAATTTCGTTGGGGTTCATGATCCGGCAAAAGTTTATGAAAATCCTGCTTCTCCTCTTGCTGACAATAAAACTGTAAATTTCGTTTTCTTTTTCCTTCTTTTTTATAAATTTAATGTATTAATATTGATTCTGATGTGCGTGTGCCCTCATTGATTTGTATCTATAATATTTGTTACTTATGTTTGGGTATTTACTATTTGGGATTTTAATGTTTGGTGTGTGTAGGATTTTGTGGTTAGGTTTTCATCAGGATTAGATGTTCAATGAGGGCTTAGAAGTGGGGTTTTCTTAGGGTTAACGTATGGGGATCCATTGCAATGGCTATCATAAGATTCATAAGTGAGACAAGATGCAATATTTTAGAATTAGCTCGAAAATAGAGTATTTTAGAGCGTAATGATGTGGTAATAGTGTTGTATAAATAATGAATTGAAAATTTCAATAAGAATGTGCAAATATCAAAATGAGAAACTTTTATATTTAGGAGCTTACATTATATGGAAGTGTAGTCAATCAGCATTTTATAAGGAAATTGAATTTCTAAGGAATAGTAACAAGCAAGAATTTGATATAGTTTTTTACATTTATTGTATCTTCTGATCTGCCGTGAGTTTGAGTTTCTTGATTCTTGTGAATGTTGAAATTTATAGGTTTTGTTATTCCAATTGGGCTGATTTGGTAACTGCGAATTTGATCCCATATCCACCACTCCAGTCACTGTCGATGTCGAGGGGGCAGAAGGGCTCGCCGACCGTTGCTATGTTGTTCGTCGCCGCCGCTCGCAGGTGGTAGGTATTTTCAAGTTTTTGGTTTCAACTTTCAATTTCTCTGCTACTTTTTTGTTTTTAATTTTTTTGTTTCAGTTTTGGAAATCATTGTTTGATCTTGCTTCTGTTTTATTTATATTATGTTATTTGTAGATGAAGGATTACAGTGGTGTTGATAAGGCAATTCTTGAGTGTAATTGGAGTGTGTAGTCTTAGGGAATGGTCGCTCTTGCATCATTATATTCTGGGTAATCTTGATTTTGTAATTGTTTTTTTACTGAGAATTCTTGAGTGTAATTGGAGTGTGTAGTCTTAGGGAATGGTCTCCTCTATTCCTGAGAATCTTGTCTAGCTTTATATTCACTGCAATGGCGTTCGTAATTGTTTTTTTTACATGACTGGGAGGGGAGTTGCTGGCCTTGGTGGTTGGGTTTATGAAATTTTAGGTAGATTAGCTTTCTCATGCCCAATTTGTTGCATGTATTTATGGATTAAGTGATGGACATTTTTTACAGAATTATTGTTATCCTCTAGGATCTTTTTAAAGGACACTTGGGTTTTGCAAGTGGGGTTGTCTTTATACACGGATGTGTTTGGTTTGATTTTGAAAGGTTGTAGTATGACTTATGTGGTGAGTATAGCGAAGATGTGAAATATTATGGCATAAGAGCCACAACAAAAGCGCCATCATCTCAGTAATCACGGTGTTTATATGTTTCTACACCCTGTTTCTCCTCCTCCTCTTGCTAAAAAGAGAAAACGAAAACTTATAAATTTCGTTTTCTCTTTTTCCTTTTTTTTATAAGTTTAATGTATTAATATTGATTCTAATGTGTGTGTGCCCTCATTGATTTGTATATATAATATATGTTACTCTTTTTTGGGTATTTACTATTGGGGATTTTAATGTTTAGTGTGTATGATTTTGTGGTCAGATTTTAATCAGGATTAGATGTTCAATGATGCCCTCATTGATTTGTATATATAATATACGTTACTCTTTTTTGGGTATTTACTATTGGGGATTTTAATGTTTAGTTTGTATGATTTTGTGGTCAAATTTTAATCAGGATTAGATGTTCAATGATGGCTTAGAAGTGGGGTTTTCTTAGGATTAACGTATGGGGATCAATTGTGATGGCTATCATAACTGAGACAAGGAGCAATATTTTGGAATTAGCTCGAAGATAAAGTATTTTAGAGCGTAATGATGTTATAATAGTGTTGTATAAATAATGAATTGGAAATTTCAATAAGAATATGCAAATATCAAAATGAGGAACTTTTATATTTAGTCAATCATCATTTTATTAGGGAATTGGATTTCTAAGGAATAGGCACATGCAATAATTTGATATAGTTTTAGTTCTTTGTTACTATATTAGTATGTATCAGCAAAAGAATGAGCATCTGTTCTTTCTGCGTTGATGTGTTCTATGTCAAAACCTTTCTTTTTTTCATAATATTTTTATATATGTAATTATTTTATGGTTAATTAAAAGGAGAAGAGTTGTTTGTTTAAAATGTGTTGTTGTCTTGAATTTTCTGAGCATCCGATGAACAACATATCCTTCAGTTTCGACTAAATACTTTTTTGGTATATCCATAATATGGCAACGTAAATTTCGATTAAATGCAAGAAATATGTGCAGTGAAAGGCAAAAGCTATTTTTGAACACCAAAATCATATCTCAGTCATTGTGAACTGGGGACATATTATGATGAACATTATATCAGCTTATTTTGTCTATAGGCATAAGTTGAGATGTATACTGAGGAAGTTTTCTCTAGCTTATTGTTTCTTGATCCACTGTAACTTCTCCCTGGCTTGAAACATGACATATTATAGTATTCATCTTTTGCATGGCATGAAGTATATCAAATTAATTTGTATTTGATTGTAAAAATACTTTTTGAATAGAAACTGCAACAAATGCAGAAAAATGGAAGCGGTGGTGGTGCTGTACCCATTGGCACTGAAGCGGCTACTCCACATCGCTGTGTTTTCTTCCAAAGCCAATAGAAACCACCTCAGCCACTCCTGCCCCATGTCGCCTCAAGTTTACATTTGTTTCCACTTCCACCATCTCCATCAAAGAGTCCATTCGAGAAATCAGTTTGAGAAAGGTATGGGCTTTTACATGATAACGAGTGTGAAATTAAACAATTCAGTAATTCTTTTCTGGCCTCTACGACTGATTCCTTTCTTCAGGGTCTAGCTTTCCCCTTCGATTGACAGCAGACAAACAATATTCTATATTATTCTTTTTTGCTTTACCTTTGTCTGGTCTCGACTCCCCTTTAGCCTTCTTATTCTGAGAATCGAACCTCAAATATGAAAGGAAAATGTAGAGAGGGTTAGGAAGGAGAAAAGATAGAAGGGGATAGGAAATAGAAAAGGTAGAGAGAGAGAGAGATATGGTGGTGTTGATAATAGTGGAAATGAGTAACTTAACAAAGGACGCCCAAAAGGCTAAAATGGTGAAGCGAGGACAAAATGAGTATTATTAATAGGTGGCAGGAAGAAGGAAAGAAACACAAGAAGAATGTAACGTAATGGAAACAGGCCGTGCTGACAAATAAATATCCATAGGTTTCACTTTATGTTAGGGATTGTGTAAGAATGAAGTTTTCTACAGCCTTCAAACAAAATAGAATGGCCAGTTTAAGTCTTTGAAGATTTTTTAATTTTATTCGCAGAAATTTTAGGTATGACCTTCTCATATATCTATCTGATGAAATTATTTTTTGTGAACTTGGTTTACATAAGTTTATGGTGAACGTAGTAATACTGTTTAGCACACGAAGTATCACCATTAAATGATTTTTTAGAAGAATAAAACATAAAATCCATTTTTTTTTAAAAACGTGATACTTCGTATACTAAACAATATTATTAGATTGAAGAGAGTTCATGTGATTCACAAGAGACTTACTCCTATCTGATAACATTAATTTTATACTTTTCTATTATGTTCTGTATTTTATACTGCAGGTTGTCTTGGCACTGGCTGTAGCCGAGGCTGCATATGAATGTGAGCACCAAGATTTGCACTGTTTTATTTATTTAGCATACCTCTCAATCGTTGCACCATTTTGCTAAAAAAATTGTACGTCTAGGTGATTAGTTTGTTTTGTAAGTTTTTCATGTAGAAGATGAGACTCGGGATACCTCAATTGCCTTACCAATCAATATTAATGAACTTTTATCCCTAATAGTATGTTATATGGAGTATGTTATTTTTACTGTGAAAGAATTACTATTCATTAGGTGTAGTTTTGAATTTTTTGATTTTTAGGATCTAAAAAAAATTTAAATTTTGGTTTCTTGAACTTTTCGGTTGTCACAAGTATACCAGGGATTTTACTTTCTTTATGCTCATTAAAGAAATCAGTAAATGAAAAGTCTTTAGATTGGAAGGTATCATTGAGTTTTAGAGCAATATTACTTTTCCTATATCAAGAAGATTTGAATCACATGATTTCACATTTTCATGGTTATATGATTCTGCGATTGTGTTGGTGCAACCAATCCAACATATATACCAATTAATAGGCAAGACCTCTTAAAACCATCCAAAGTATCAAAGTGAATCCCCTAAAAAAAACCATCCCAAGTAAATAGATGGAAGGTGAGGCAAGAGAAATATAATACTCAGTTGACCATGAACTCAAATTTTGAGTCAAGATTGCTAAATAAATATGGGTTGTATTATTCAGAGAGAAAATTGATTGGTGGGAATTATATTACACCGTTGGAAATAATGGTTCTCAAGTTCTAAAAAAGATATTTACATGTTCTACGAAACATTAAATTACAACAGACCCCCAAAAACTAGTGTTTATAAGAAGCCATACACTTTATCATATAAATACCTCACCGACTTTAATCGCACTTCAGCACTTGACCCCATTTTTAAGCATAGATTTTTACAATATCCATAATTTTACCTAAAATTACGTGGCAAAAATTTGTGTGATACCGTCTCAAGGATCTTTTTCTGTGAGTCGGATTCCTTTTAACCCATATTTCAAAATTTTAGGTAGGATAATCCATATTTTTTTTTTCAGATTTTAGTTTGTAAAAAAAGTGATAATATTTAAGTAAAAAGTGATAATACTTTTAACAAAAGTGAATGTCACTTTTTACTTAAACACTATCACTTTTTGCTCAAACATTATCACTTTTGGTATATGAGGGCTGTCTCACGGATCTCATTCTTTGAGACGGTCTCACCCAAGACTAGCCCAAATTACATATATTTTCATTTATATTTTTCTTATTCTCTCACAACTTTTTACTTTTTTATACTTTACAGTAGTAACTTTACCTAAAATTACATATATTTTCATTTATATTTTTTTTCTTCTCTCGTAACTTTTTACTTTTTTATACTTTACATCAGTAACTTTACCTAAAATATCATACTTCATCCGTTTATCTATAAGTTTCTCATTACTTTTCAGCTCATACCTTAAAAAAATAATTAAATTATAGAGATTATTCCCTAATAAGTCCACTATTAACACCCCTTAAGTAAATAGAGACACCAACTTCAATAGTTTTCTAATAGAGACAAATCAAAGATAAATTACCCATGATACCCTTAAAATAAATTTTTAAAAAAAAATTCGTAATTTAAACTAATATGAATTTTGAAACGAATTCCTGGAATTTAGTCTTGATTACCAGAAAGTTTCTGACTTTCCAAATTCGAAAATTAAAACCGAAGTTTCTTGTTATGCGCTTAAACCAAATTAAGGAAATTTCCCAAATTTCATCTTCAATTTCAATTTACGAGATTCGGATATGCAATGAAATCAGACTAAGATATTTCCCAAATTGGATTATCAATTTCGATTTCAATTTGTCATTTTCGATTATGCATTGAAATTAGAATTAGGAACTGCATTTTTCAATAGATCCAGATTCTGGTACGTCTTCCAATACTTGTCTATTTTTTTTTTATCGTTCGATTATTGTTCATATCCTGAAGCCAATCATTGAATTCCTTAATCATATGCAGTCATTGTTGTTACTCCACAATTCATATCGCATTTGACATCGTAAATTTATTATTCTGATTTTTAGTTCTTGCATTGTAGATTAGGTATTCTGGTACATCAATTAATTGTTTTTCGAATATATTTGCATTGGACAGACTGTCGATATCGTCCAGGATTCAAATGGATTATATAATTTTCTGCAAAGTTGATTTCATTGGGAAGAACAAGTTGATTCGATTGACTGAATCGTCATCCTTTACAGATTTGTTGGCTGAAATAACAAATATGCGTCATCTAAGTTCTCAAGGTAATCTATCGAGTGTGTAAATATATGTCTATTACAGTGCATATGTAGTAGGCACCGATTATGCATACCGTGTACATATTCAACTCCCTATGCATTTTGTGGATTGGGCTACAGAAGTTTGGGGTGATGGAGAACTTCATATAAGATTAAGGGTAATGCTATATTTTATTGAGTTTTCTTATGTAAACTTGAATGATGAATTACTGTGCAACCCTTTATTTTCTACCTATCAAATGTACGGACAACGTTCTATGCACATATCCGTGCATATGTAGTGTGCATACCCACAGGCATACCGGATACATATGCAAATCTTCGTGCATTGTCCGGATCGTGCTCGAGAAGTTTGGGGTGATGGAGAACTTTATATAAGATTTAGTTAATGCTATATTTTATTGAGTATTCTTATGTAAACTTGGATGATTATTTACTTTTTCAACCCTTTTGTTTGCTACTTATCAAATGTATGAACAACGTGTTTTATGCACAATTCTGTGCATATATATTGTGCATACATAAGATTCTACAGAATCGAAGTACTAGTCGCCGGAAAATACAGATAACGATGAACAATCGCTGGAACAAAATCAATATTCTGCAGAATTCTTGAAGCTAAGCAAGTGAAACACATTAATTAGAATACCTATTATTTAGGAATTTTTTAAAAATTTGGAAGGTGCTTAAATCTCGCTTTATTTGAGAATATCTTAATCTATATTTATGGTAATTAGTTACCCTGTAATTTAAATTAAATATTTCGAATTGTGTCAAATTAGTAAAAGGGTAAAGATGTCTAAATTTTTTAATTTTGACTCTATTAGACAAGAATTTATGGTGTAGATTTTATTAGAAAAAACTAGTAGTGAAATGAACTTATTAGTTTATAACCCAAAATTATAAATATAGTACAAACCATTTGATTGAGAAAGAAAATAAAAAGAAAAAGTAAAATATAAAATTAAATGCAAAAGTAAAAGTAAAAGAAATTCGATATTTATCAAAAAAAAAAAAAATTATGAGAAATTTATAGATTAAGCAAACAAAATGAAAAACTTACAATTGTAAGTATTTATTAAATTTGTTCGGTTTCAAATGTATAGGAGATGGAGGAGGGAGGACAAAGTGGGATAGCTCAAGTGGTTAGAGCACCACTACCTAAGTCTTATGTCAGTCATGGGAAGAAAAAAAAAAAGGATGAATATTTAACTTTCATAAAAAAAAAAAATAGACGGAGGAGGGAGCATATGGTAGATTATAGCCCGAATCTAATGTTTCCAAAAAAAAAAAAAAAATCCGAACCGTTACATAATTTTATAGATAAGCATAAGGGTGGTGTTAAATGTACAGAATCTGTACGTACAGAGAGGGGCATTATGGTCCCCTTTTCATTTAAGTTTTGTTAAAATGACTAATATACCCTTCATTCAAATATATTGCTTAACTATTATTTTTAAATAAAATATTAAAGTGTGACACCATTTTCTCTCTCCTCTTATTTGTTCAAGGCAAGTAATAATTTTTTTTTTTTTTTGTTACAAGTTAAATACTCAATCCCTTTTTCCCCTCCCCATGACTCGAACCCAGGACCTAAGGCCTAGGTAGTGGTGCTCTAACCACTTGAGCTATTCCACTTTGTCAAGGCAAGTAATAATTACACAAGACAACTTTCAATGTGTGTATTTAATTAAAACATTTCTTCCCTTTGTTACGTTTTAACTCCATCCTTTTTCCTTCTTTCTTTCCTTTTTTCTACAAAAACTACTCATATATTATAAAAATAAAATGTATAAGATATTATTTAATAAAAAATTAGAATAAATATATATATATATATATATATATATATAATGTTGGAGATTTTGATAAGATATATATATATATATATACACACGATACTTATTATTATTTTTTTATTATTAAAATAGATTGTCTTTTATATATATATAAAAATAAAAGAATATTTGAAACATAAATATTCAAGAACAATATTTTTCTCAATTTTTTCACTGTTATTTTATTTGATAGACAAATTAAAATCTCAAAATTCAAGTCAAATATGAGATATTTTAGCAATTTTCTCAACTAAATTTATCTCCCTTTCTCTTATTTTATGGTATTTACCAAATTTAGTCACATAAAATATTTTTACATAGATATGAGTTTTCTATCTAGAAACACACCATATTTTTCTTTCCTCTTCCATTCTCATTATTTTTGGGTTAATTCTATTATATATATAAATATATTATATTATTAATTCAAGATTTTAAACGTAATTTAAGTGAATATACGTAATTTAAGTGAGTATACATAATTAAGAGCGACAGATGTATAAATTTATAAACAAATTACCAATTTATCATATTTAATAACTAATGTAATAATTTATATTAATTTATCGATTTTACTTAAAATTATATTACTTAAAATGAATTTTACTTATTTTTAATTAATATATTAAAAAATACTCGTTTCTCAACATATAGTGTTTAGGGTTTAGAGTTTAGGGTAAAGGGTTCAGGGTTCAGGGTTCAGAGTTTAGGGTAAAGGGTTTAGGGTAAATGGTCCGACTACTCCTTTCAACGTGTACACTTAGACTTCATTAATAAACAAACTTCAAATGTGTATTATGAATTTATATTCAATATGATAACTTATCCCCGAATACTCGTTTATCAACATATATTGTTTACGATTTAGGGAAAAGGGTTCGGAGTTTAGGGTAAAGGGTTTGGGGTTTAGGGTTGTTAAAATGAAATATTTTACACTTAGGGATTAAAAAATTCATAGTTTTACACCAAGATTGTTAAAATGAAATATTTTACCTTTAGAAATTAAAAAATTTCTAATTTTACACCAAGATTGTTAAAATGAAATATTTTACACTTAGGAATTAAAAAATTCATAATTTTACACAAGGTTGTTAAAATGAAATATTTTACACTTAGGAATTAAAAAATTCATAATTTTACACCAAGGTTGTTAAAATGAAATATTTTACACTTAGGGATTGAAAAAATCATAATTTTACATCAAGGTTGTTAAATGAAATATTTTACACTTAGGCATTAAAAGATTCATAATTTTACACCTTGTTAAAATGAAATATTTTATACTTAGAGATTAAAAAATTCATAATTTTACACCAAGTTTGTTAAAAAGAAATATTTTACACTTAGGAATTAAAAATTCTTAATTTTACACCAAGGTTGTGAAAATGAAATATTTTACACTTAGGGATTAAAAAAATCCCAATTTTACATCAAGGTTGTTAAAATGAAATATTTTATAATTAGGGATTAAAAAATTAATAATTTTACACAAAGTTGTTAAAATGAAATATTTTACACTTAGGAATTAAAAAATTCATAATTACACTTAAAAATTAAAAAAATTCATAATTTTACACCAAGTTTGTTAAAATGAAATATTTACACTTAGAGATTAAAAATTACTAATTTTACACCAAGATTGTCACAATGAAATATTTTACACTTATGGATTTAAAAAATTCTAATTTTACACCAAGTTTGTTAAATTAAATATTTTACACTTGGGGAATAAAAAAATCCTAATTTTACATCAAGGTTGTTAAAATGAAATATTCTACACTTCAAAAAATCATAATTTTACACCAAGTTGTTAAAATGAAATATTTTACACTTAGGATTAAGAAAATCATAATTTTGTTAAAATGAAATATTTTACACTTATGAATTAAAAAATTCCCAATTTTACACGTGAAAATGAAATATTTGTTAGATTAAGGTTTATTAAAATTAAATTAGTGTTTGTTAGATTAAAATTAAAATTAAAATAACTCATCTCTATCAAATCAATTTCAATCAATGTCTCCCTCTTTTCTCTAAAACGTTAGTTTCTCTATAAAATTCTTGAGTATAAATTATTTTTAATTAATTGTAAATTAATTTTTAATTAAATTCTGTAAAGATAACGTTTAAAATTAGATGTAATGATAGTTTGCAATAATTATGCGTGTTGAGAGTTAATTACGTGTCATGATTGTCGAGAAAGAAGGAAAGAGATTAGCATGAGCATCATTAATAGTAATTAATTAATTATTTGTCATTATCTCTAATTAAGGGTAAGTAATTAATAAAACATTAATTAAATAAAAAAAAGATTATGTACGTACAGAATCTGTATACTAATCATTACCGTAAGCATAAATCCCTCCCTCCCTCTAAAATGTAGTTACGGAATTCGAAACGAATGCCCCTTCCCAATTCCTTGCGATTCAGAATAGAACCCTAGAGTAGAGTCTACTAGAATGGGGAGAAGGAAATCGAAATTCAAATTCCGGCCGAAAAGGGGGAAGAAGATTTCGGCGGCAATTTCTTCATCCTCAACCCCGTCGCCGCCGTGGATTGAACTTCCCGTAGATATCACGGCTAATATACTGAAAAGGCTCAGCGTCGAAGAAATCTTGCAAAGTGCACAAAAAGTGTGTACTACATGGCGACGAGTTTGCCATGATCCCTCCATGTGGCGGGTCATTGCCTTGGACAACCCCGAGCACTTCATGCAGGAATACGATTTAATGTGCCGTCACGCAGTGGATCGTAGCCAGGGACAACTGGTCGATCTTAGTCTTACTTATTTCGGAGATGATGAATTGATAAACTACGTTGCTGATCGGTACAATTTCCTTTTTGTTTATAAATTAATTCTCTGTGCTCGTGTTTGCATCCCTCCTTCGTACTGAAATTATGTCCGTTAATCTTTGCGAAACTTTGTTCTATTTATGTATCTGTGAATTGCTTTGTTTTATGCCATGCACGACACGATGCTTAGCGAGATTGATAGAATCTTTATTTTTTGTGAGTTGACTGATAGTGTGTATAATTCAAGAGAATTGAGTGAATTGCTTTTTGGTAGCTTCTCTAATCAGACCGAACGCATATGCTAATTGAATGAAGTATGTAAAAATTAAAAAAAAATCTTGATAATGAATAATAAGTTTTTCGCCTCTTGAATGACTCTCGTTTTTACTTGCTGTAATGAATAAATCTCTACCAAGTATTAACAGAGGAATTTGGTTCTGATTTTAAATCACATTTGGCCTATTTTCATTTGATCTTTATTACTTTTTACAGTTTCTTGTTTGCTTACACTTTGAAGTTTGAACAGAAATAACTTATGGGTATGTGTTAACCTCAATCTGTTTTAGACTAATCTTTAGTAGGTGGAACTGTTACGACTGATGACCAGTTATCAGTTTGTATTTTCACTTTTTAACTTTTAGATATACCTCTATCAGTGTCTATTTATTATTTTGAAATTAAAAGTAATAATGTTTCTGAAAAAGAACTAAAACTGATGCTGCGAAACTGTGATATGTGGTATACCTCTTTCTCATTTTGTAAAACATGAGGCGATGAACTTGTTAGTTTCTTCCTCTTTCTGAAGCTGTGTAATTTACTAGTAAATAGAATATGGTGTTTATTTGAATCAGTTGAATGGCCATTTTCGTGTTCGTAAGAATTCTCTGCATATGGGTAGTTGCGAATTTCAATTCCATAAAAACAGAGTGAATTATTCTAACATAGGCCTTGATACATTGATGATGATTTTTTTGGCCGTTACAAGATTGCATTGGTGTGATACCTATCTTTGTTGATACCTTTTAAGATTTATATTTCCTAACAGATATTCTGTTCCATTTGATAGCACTCACTGTTTCACTATGTCGAAGAGAAGGAAGAGAAAAATGTCTGACATCCTTTCAGATGTAGCTAAAGTTACATCCGAAACTGAGGGCGAGTTATCCTATTTAAAGGAAACAGGATTACCTAACCTCGATGAGGTTGAGCCCTCCGCTAACTCTGAAAAAGAATCTACTGCATCGGCTGTTATTAACAAGCCAACAGTGAATCCTGCCCCCCTTAAATCTCGTGATGTTCACAAGGAGGATTTTTTTGCTGAAACCAAACTTGAGGGTACTTCTTCTTTCAGTATTATGCATGGTTATTTGAATGCCAGGGTCATTTACCCCCCTCGCAATAAGCCTTCTGCCTACTCTCCCTCTTGTCTCATGATGGACTATATCGTCCACCACATCAACAGTGTTTTGGTTGATAATTTTTTTTTCAAGAGAGCTGCACCTAGCTACCATCCGTATATTTTACGGTTGTATTTCGCCGTTATTTTCTGGATCCAATGCATGCGCGCTTCTTTAAGCGTTTCAATGCTCGAACCTAAACAACACCAGTTCCTGATTAATTTCTTTGCCACTCACTCCCTTGAGAGTCTAGCCATTCCAGGCCCTCTTATGCCACTCTTCAAGACTCTATGCTCCTCCCAGCCCGAGTTTTCAAACTATGGGAAAGTGTACCCCTGTCTCCCTACTAACCCCGGCCCCGCTCGCCGAAGTTCTTTTATCCGACAGGATGTTGATGCCTTTTTCCTTCCAAATATTCCTGGAATTTTTGCTCTTTTAGAGCACCTTAATTCTGCGATAAATTCTGAGGACCCTCGGTACCCGAAGAAAGGCAAGCATGTACCTGTAACTGAAACTGCTGTTGGTGCCACCGTTTTCGGTCACCACTCTTTTCCCGTTCTTGACGAACGGAATGCCCATGAAAGTTGGAGCTTAGTTTCCCCTGGACTCCAATACCCTTGTGAAGCTGATCAGCGTCTGAATGAAGCGTTTGCTGAACGTTATGAAGACTTCGACTTCCCTGCTACTGCCGCTGGCGATGATTTACGCAAGTATCATCGATATTTTAGTATGAACAAGAATTCCTCCTGGTTTATCCCAGTGAAAAATGTTGCTGCCATTGCCGCTACCTTCTTTGATGAATCTGGCACTCTGGCCGATTGTGCACCAACTGGCCATGTTGCCAATCAAATCACAGTCCAACTCATTGGACCCGACGAACAACTTCCCGTTCCTCGCTGCTCTGCTGACAAGCGATCTCTCTTCCCCTTCTCTTTCAAGCTGAAGACGTCCGCCCGCAACCTTCCACCTCTTGCTGAGACTGCTGCTGCCTGTGCCCAAACTCACATCGAAATGTTTGATGATCATCCACAATTTCCTGCTTTTGGAGTTGTCTCCGAAGGCGACGGCCCTTTTTGGGATATCAGGCCAATCGAGTCAGGACCTACAGACCTTTCTTCTTACCAATCCATACTGCCAATAGTCCGTACGATGATGAAGTCAAAAGGCCCAGCGTGATCAGGAGTCATTGCTTTGGTTGAACCCATTGCCGACCTCCCTTTTTTTTTTCTTGAGCCAAAATTTTAGATTAGTAGTATTTAAATTTAGCTTTGGATTATGCTATCTTCACTTTTGTTCAAAACGTTTTCCCTTCTACGCCTAGTTGTTTAAAATTCTCTAGGAATGTAAACTTAACCAAAAATATTATCTAACTGTTTCGTGAGCTTTATATTAATCTTGTTACTAATATATGCATTTGCTTCCTACTTTCACGCTAGCTCTCCTGGTTATAGGACTAAAAATGTTGTTCGACATACTCCCTCTGTTTTAAATAGCATAGGGACATGGCATATTCTGGCCTCAATATGTCTTGTTTCCGTTTTGTATAATGACAATGTGGCAATTTCAGGTAATTTACACCATAAAAATTTATCATTCTATGTTGTGGTTGATATTCTGTGTGTGGATTTTCCATATGCTTAAGATTGGTGTTTCTCTTGTTCTTGATGTTGTTGCATCTTAAACATTCTCTTGGTAGACCAGTGAGATTGTTATTGCTTTTAGAAATTTTATATATCTTGTGGACATTTGATCCTCACAGATTCTTCTTATACAAGAACCACTTGACTTTTCTAACATTGTACTCTTTTAACAGATCAAGCCACCTCAAGCGTCTTACACTTCAGGATTGCATTGACATATCAGGGGTTGGTTTGGTTGAAGCAGTTAAAAAACTTCCACAGTTGGAAGAGTTGCACCTTATTATCATGACTGCCACAGTAGAAGCTGAAGATATTAAAAAGATTGGCATTTCTTGTCCTGTGTTGAAGTCATTTTCATTTAATGATCGTGGGTCTAAGCACCCGAACCCTGAATATTATTTATTAGAAGATGATGAGTTTATAGAAGACACTAATCGGTTTGCTCTAGCAATTGCACAGAGTATGCCCAATCTGTGCCATCTTCGCCTCTTTGCACATTGGATGAAAAATGAGGGACTGGAAGCAATTCTTGATGGTTGTCCCCACCTTGAATCACTCGATCTTCGTCAATGCTTTCGCCTTGATCTAAAACAAGGGGCTCTACGCAAAAGATGTTCTGAGCAGATAAAACATGTGAAGTATCCTTTTGACTCAATCAGTGATATTAAGTGGGTTGCTGATGCTGAGCAATTATATATGTCTCAGTATTCTGATTACGACTCACTTGATGATTATGGGTATTATGATGATATTGCGTATTATGATGACTATACTAACCCATTCAACGATGATGTCAGTTTCTTTAATGACGATTTTCCATGGATTTTAGACCATGACTATTTTTGAGCTTGGAACTAGTTGAGCCATTGTCTCCCTACAATTACTCGCGTTTTACCATGGGATACAATTACTGGCCGGCCCAAGACATAGACAGATCGTTTTCAAATAGTTGTGGCATTTTGTTGATGTTTTCTCAGACCTTGTGGTATTTTCGAGGTTGATTTATTTCTCAACTCGTATGAATACTTATCAGTAATGTTGTGGGCTCTTTGTACTTGGATGTTTAATCAGTTTCTCTATATTCATATTCATATGCATTATAAATTCTGTTTTATAATGTTTCGAGAGTAATAATTAACTTCAGTACTTATTTCTAAATAGCTCGAGGAAGCGAGTGGTGGATTGGAGTGAGTCGTGAGATGTTCTGCTTTACGGATGATCGAAAACTTGATTCTTCACGTGGTCTCTATGTAGTTATTTGCACCTGGATCTTTAATTAGGACACTCATCGGATCAGTATACCCACCTTAAACTTTCTATTATACACTTCTCTCAAATTAGACCTTATGCACCCCAATTCCTTTTCATATTTTTCTTCTTTTTTTGGAAATAGTACACTTAAACTAATTAACAGTAAAAAGTTGATTTCAACAAATAAGAAAATGTAAACTTTATATTTATATTGAAATTGACAAAAAGAATTCTTATTATAACTTTTCTAGTTAAAATTCATGACTAGAAAAAAACACTTAATCGCAACAACTTAAATAGAAATTATAGATTTTTGAAATACTTATTTGTATACAACATTTTTTTTGTTAACTTAGTATTCTCACAACCTTCCTTGATCACAAATTAAAGTTTCAAGCCCTTTTTGATTGGTTAATCGTGAAATTGCAATTGATCGTGACTAAAGACAGATTTCTTCAACAATAGATCGACACAAGAAAGTTATTGTCCTTGACTTTTGTTTATTGTCATAGCATGCGATACAATCAAGGGGAATCGTCTTCTTTAAAATTTAAATGGTAATCTTGGATCGTAAGGAGGTAACAATATTATTTGGATCAATAATTTATGTCATGTGTTGCTTCCACATAAAATCTTCGTTTTCAAGACATTTGTTTCAATTAAATTTTGTAATAATCAATCGAGTACCTCTACACAAGTCAATTGAATGATCAATATTTCTCAATAACATCACAAAAGTCCAATTAACTTATAATTCAGAACACCCAAACAACTTATTCGGTTTAGAAACTTAGGTGTGCCCATCGGCTAATATGACAGCATTTGCATTTAAACGTTGTAACGTGACAAATATTAAAGCTAGCTGAACTGATTCATAAAGCATTTGTGATCCTTTGCCTTTACTTTCCGAAATTAATTTTTCACCCTTCGATCAGCCGTGTATTTTCAAATAAGTTTTCGAAAAGATTGCATTAATAATAATAAAAAAATATTGTAATTATTTTATTATATTCAGTATCAAATTGTAGCTACACTTATTATCGATAGATACAATAAGATACACTGGGTCAAAATCAAATAAACATGAGATGCGGCATTATCTTCTAAATAAATCTTGAGAAGATTCGTCATTACAACGAATTTAGAGGCGATCTAATTAACATGGGCAGTAGGAAACTCAAACCCAAAATTGAAAAGGTAATCACAACAACACCGCCGTGGATTGAACTTCCGGTGGATATTACGGCTAATATACTGAAAAGGGTGGGCGTGGAAGAGATGTTGGAAAATGCACAAAAAGTGTGTAGTACATGGCGAAGAGTTTGCTGCGATGATCCCTCCATGTGGCGGGTCACTGAATTGGACAACCCCCGATACTTCATTGACAAGCACAGATACGATTTAATGTGCCGTCACGTTGTGGATCGTAGCCACCGACAATTGGTCGATCTTAGTCTTACTTATATCGGCGATGATGAATTGCTAATCTACATTGTTGATCGGTATAATTTTCCTTTTTTATACTATAAATCAATTCATTCTTGAGCTCAGTATTATATTTTTAAAATTCTTAAAATCTCAAAACAAACATTGCATTTTTCTGGCCTCAATCAATACATCTATATACCTTTCCTTTTTGTATAATGACTCATTTCGGGTAAATACATCATCCATGCATCAATCATTCTTTAGTGATGTTGAACATTCCATTGGTGTTTCTTTTGGTTACGATTAATAGATAATTTAAAAATAATTATGCATGCATAAACATTATTCACTCCATTATGTGATGATTTGTATATTCAGATCATATTTTAAGAAAAATGAATTGAATTAAGGTAATGCGAGACTAAATAAATGAGAGGTATTTTGAGTGATTTGATTATATGCCAACGAAATTTAGTGAGGTGTAGAGGAAAATGTGAATTTAAAATGAGTGATAATTTTAAAAATTAAATAAAATGTTATTGTGATTGTATTAATTTTGTGGTCAAATAAAAAGAAAGCACGGATTCTAGAATTTAGGGTAGGAACTAAGAAGATAAGAATTTGTTTTAACATTTTTATAATTTAATTGGACACAATTTTATACACCTTGGTTATTTTGTTCATGTGACATTATATCATTAAATTTTCTCCATTTCAATTTTTTAATTTAATTTGCATTATATTATTTTTGTCTAATCAATTTATTGGTTGTCATTGCTTTTTATTTATTTTTAATTAATTGGAGAGTCTAATTTGAGTTTGTGTAGAGAACTTTCTTTTTAGCCTGGCCCATTTTTAATATTTAGAGGCATTTTAGTCCATTTGAGTTTTTCCTATGAAGCCCTAATATTAGTTGTCATCCTCGGTAGACCAATGCAGTTTATATATGTTTATTTCTCTTATTTAATTTCATTCAAATTACCAAACTGTTTTATTAATTCTAAAGCCATAATATTCTTGTCTTCCAAGAATCGTGTTTTCTAGTCTAATGTTGTTCTTTTTCGACAGGTCAAGTCAGCTCAAGCGTCTTACTCTTGAGTGTTGCTATTTTATATCCGGGAAGGGTTTGGCGAGGGCAGCTAAAAAACTCCCACATTTAGAAGAGTTGCACCTTATTTTTCCACAATTAGTTGAAGCTTCAATTATCGAAAATATTGGCATCTCTTGCCCTAAGTTGAAGTCTTTTACCTTTTGTCATAAGCCAAATGATCAAGTGCCACCAAAGGTCAAAGAGTGTGCTCTAGCAATCGTCAAAAGCATGCCCAATCTCTGCAATCTTTGTCTTTTTAAACATTGGAACTTATTCAACATAAAAATGCTCCTAGACTAGAATATGCATGCATTGAGAGTCTGTTCTTAATGTTTTAGATTTACCATTCAACCTTAATCAACGGCGGACCTATGGGTTAAGGCTGGGGCGGGCTCAACCATTTAGATTAGGGGATTTCACATATAAGGTCTTTTCACCTAGTGATTTTTTTAAATAAGGACATGGTTTAAAATAGTTTCAAATTAAGATCAAAATGTAACATAAATGTACCATCATACCCTTATTATTTAAATTTCGAATTTAATATATAGAAAGTCAATTAGTTTTAAAATTTAAATGCTTGTCTATCAACTCTTCGAAAATTACGCTAATCAATTAAGACATTCAAAATTAAAACTTTCTTAAAGCTAACGTCAATTCCATTAATTGATCTGCAGAAAATAAATTGAGCCATTACTTTTGTATTTATTTATTTCATTATATAAGTAAAATCAAGTAATTATATTATATAATATTACTGAAAATTGAATATAATTTAAATAGGATACCCATGAAATACTAAATTTAAATTATGCAACTTTATTGCATAAAAGAAACAAACAACCTTATATTATAAATTTGACGTTTAAAAAAATAAAATATTATTTTTATATATATCAATTCAACATAAAATAAATGTCATATAAAGAAAAATATGTTTATTTATTAGTATTTCATTAGTGTAGAAAAATTTATATTATCTTGCAATAATGTTATAATACATTGATCGAAGTTAAAATTAAATTCTCATTAATACATATGACCCATTAGATGTCACACATTCTCCACTACCAAAAAAACGTTTATACCTCAACTTCCCCACTACATGTAACTGTTGTTTAATAAATAACCAAAATTTACCACAACCTAAACGGTTGATTTATTTCATATTCAATTAAATCTTTGAATTGCAGTACAACGAACAACACTACACGGAATTTATATTCATTGTTTATTATAACAAATATTTGTTTTCTTTTCTTCTACAGAAACCATTAAAAAAATGATGCATTTTTCAAGGTTATTAGATATAATTTCAGACGATATAGCTTCTGATATTTTGGTGAGGGTGCCAGCAAACAACTTTCGTTTTATGCATTATTTATGATTATTTTGAGCTGAATATGAGAATTTAAACAACTTTGGTTTTATGCAGAATGAGATAAGATTTTTTGCACACATAATACTATGCAGAAGGACAAACATAAATTCTGCATATTTTTTTAAATAATGCAATCAGTTTCTTTATATTCGTTGCATATTATGAGTCTGATGTGCATTAATAATAAAAATTAATTAAAATAAATGAAAATTATGTATATTGAAACATATACTTTATACATTAAGTTTTTTTTTTTCAATTATTTTTGTTGTTAATGAATACGAAAACAACAATAATATGACACCAAATAATGCAGAGAAAAAATATGAAAAATAAACAACAAGTATCTGCAAATCATATTAACTGTGCAGAAAAATAACATAAATTATGCAATACAAATGATTTAATGCATAAAATAAGTGTGCTAAATCTGCATATTAGTAGTTTGTTTTGCATATTATATTTTGACATGCAGACCATATCTGCATTTAAACGGATCGTAATCTATTGATAACTATAAGTATTAAAGAAATGATACAGTATTTACATATGATTGTGGAATGTTAAGTGAAAAAAGGGATATCAATTATTATGACATAATTTTATTTAAAATAAATCAATACATAAATCAATTAAACTTAACAACGGAAATTCTGCAAATAAATTAAAACAAACCAGTCGTAATTATTGAAATCAGAACTGCATACTCAATAAGATGTTTCAAAACAGTAAAAAACACACTAAAAAAAAAGGTAAAAAACCTACATAATTCTAATGAGAAGTATTAGTCTTGTCGGTTCCAAAAACAGCTGCACACGTCAAAGAATCGTGTTTACTTTTTTTGCCACAAGTCGTACAAGTACTCGGTTTTGTCTTCTGAAATTCTCCATATAAAGAAGCATTCCTCAACAACATTATGAATGGATGTGCAATGTTTTTTTATAACACATGCTACCCACGCCTGTAGATTTTTTTACGAAACTAAACATAATGATGAACAATTAATTATGGATCTTAAAAACATAAAATTTATATGTACTACTAATTGTTAATTATTGAAATCTAAAATAATGAGAAATGAAGCAAACAAGAACTGAACCTAGTGTGTATGTATTTCCATAAAATATTTTCATTTACCCGCCCAATATTAAAACTCAAAACAAACCACCCCAAAATACACTCACACGTGCACAATCGCCTCCGCAGCTCCGCCACACCATCACTGCCGCTGCCGGCACCGAAGACGATGACCAGAGGTTCGTAGATTATTATTTCCATAGCTACCTAATTAAACTGAAGGAAACTTTATTGTGTGGAATGTGGTTGAATATATGGCGATAAATAAGGAAGATGAAGACTTGTTCTTTAATTAATAAATTAATTTCCATATTTAAATATAAGGACATAAAAGGTTATTAATATGTGTTTTTGTCCTTATTTAAAAAGATTATATTCTTGGTCTTTTATTAAGAAGATATGACTATGAATGACCTTTTTTATAAAAATTCTCAAGAAGAATATTTAAAGAAATATAAAATATTTAAGGATTAAGGTCATCGTAAATTGCAGCGTCCGATCGCGGCCTGAGGTGATCGAAAACTGCTCGGAGAAGACGACCATGTTCAATTTATGTCAGTGGGTGCATTTATAAAAAAATGTGGGTGTGAAATGAGCTGTCAGTGGGTGTATTTATAAAAAATGTGTGTGTGAATGACTGAAATGCATGTATGCAATATTCATATAAGTTTTTGTGAATTTTATTTGAATAAATTTAATTAAGTTTGATTCATAAAGTTTTTTTAATTATTTTAATTAACTTTAATTGTTTCAAAAGATAAAGGATTAAATTTGGATAAAAAAATGACTAAATTGAAACATAAAGGACATATTTTGTAAAGTTAAAACTTAAAGGATTTATTTTGGAATGTTCTAAACTTACATGACCAAAAATAAAATTTCCTCTCTTAACTACTACTCCTTCCGTCCCGGAAGTGTTTATTAAGAAAAATGGGTAATGAGTGGAATGTTGAGGGGTAATTTTGTAAACTTATATGAATAAAGTAAAGAGAGTGGTTGAAATAAGTGTAAAAGTAATGGCATTTTGTGTAAATATGTGAATTTTGTGAGGGTTGGGTTTATGAAAAAAATTCCTTTTTAGGAAGTGCAAAAAACAATTGTGGGACGGACGAATGAGGAAAGAGTGCAAATAATTGTGGGACAGAGGAGTATTAATTTCTCTTACTTTGGAGTGCAACTCTTCCAGATATTCCAGTATAAGATTTGTGCCTGCATCAGTTTCAATCTCATTGATAGGTGTACCACTTTTGTCGGTTACCACTCCGACCTTTGCATTCTTTGTGTACTTATCAGCTAATTAATTAAGGACTTGTTTGACTCGAAAATATATTCGATGTCTGTGTGAGCCCTTTTGAAGCACAAATTAGCCATTTGCCTTACATTTTATGTCAAAATAATATTACATTTTTTATATTATAAATTTATAATATTCATCCCTGTAAGCAACTGGATCTTTATCTGAGAACTTGTTCAAGATGTGCTATATGCAATATCGATGAAATAACTTTGTATGTGGGAATGCTTGAGTGATAGCTTTCCACATTGCACGATTGCTTCCATTAGTTTACTAAACAACCATATGAACGACTCTGTTTTTTCATCCCTAAAAAATCCACATCAAGGGATAATGGTCTGACCATGATGGTTAACCCAGTAAATGGAGTAAAATTTATTCCATATTAATTTGTGTTGTATGTTGGGTCAAACACAACTACATCACCAAAAAAATTATAGTATCTCCGTGACACGACATCAGACCAAAAACACCTAATAAACTTTTTTATCAAATCAACTTCATAGACAAAGAAGAAAACTGGATTTTTCTTCTTCTTAGACTCAAAGAAGAGAATTAGTGTGTCTGCATCATGTCCTTTGTGTAATTCTTTTAAAGACTGCTCATAGTTCCTGATATCTCTCCGTGTATCCCACTTTTTCTGGACCTCCATAATCAATTTCCATCAACCGCATCTTTTGACAAGTTGGAATATTAACTTGTGCAAATTGTTGAGTTAATACTTTTTTAGTAGTAGACACCTCGCGATGAGACCGTAATAAATGAACAGTTGTTAGACTACGATTGTGTGTAGGGGTGGAAATAGGCTGGGCTAGGCTAGGCTTTACATGAAAAAGCCTGGGCCTGGTTTATAAATATTGAGCCTGAGCCTGGCCTGTTATCTATGATAGGCTTTTTTTGCAGCCTAAGTCTGGCCTTTTAAGTAAATAGGTCAGGCCTACGAGCCTTTTAGAAGCCTATTAAATATAAATCGTAGTTCAATATTCAAAGTTGCAAATAAAATTCACTACCAAAACAAATGCATTACAACGATGAGTTTAAATGCAAATATTAAAATGATTTCAAAAGTACTAAAATAAATTTAACTTACTTTAATTTAATTTAATATAAATGTTAGTACTAAATTTATTATAAAATATATATAAATATAATATATAATCTTAAATAGGCCGGCCTGTTAGGCTTATAAGGCTTTATATAAAGCCTAAGCCTAGCCTACTTAATTAAATAGGCTTTTTAAAAAGCCTTAGCCCGGCTCATTTTATAAATAGGCTAGGCCTAACAAGGCCCTTAATAGGCTAGGCCTAACAAGGCCCTTAATAGGCTAGGCCGTAGGCCCCTGTCGGGTAGCCCGGCCTACTTCCACCCCTAATTGTGTGGCCCTCTACAAATGTTTTAACAGTCCGGTCCTATTTGTCTCTTGACAACTGTCATCCTTACTTTGCAACCAACTCTAATCTCCCCTCGATTTCTTTCCCCAATACGCAGCTTACTATCTTTCAACATCTTTTGATATGCAACATTAGTTTGACCCTCCATGTTACATGAGAAGTCTTTCCATATCACTTCATTTGTTTCTTTATTTTTCTTAGAATTCTTAATCTTAGCACTAAATCCACTTTCACGTGCATATTAATTGTAAAATGTAAATGCGTCTTCATGATGCTAAACTCCCGTTGAACGTAAGGTTTACGATTATCTGAAACTTGGGGAATGTAGATTTCCTATTCGTTTTCTTCATTCATCATTTGAAACTAAAAAAACAAAAAAGCAAATGGTTATAAAAAAGTTCACAACCATCTGTCTAATATATTGCTAAGATTCAAGCAACATAGAGAATAAAATATATATAAAGGAAGATTCAAGCAAATAGAGAATAAAATGAGGAAAAAAAAAAGGTGGGGCAGCGTTACCTCAAAGAGGTTGGTTCTATATCACTACTCTAATAATAAATATATATAAAATGATTAAATAAACCTTATATAATTAGGGAATAAAGTAATTAAAAAAATTGGAAAAAAATATAATTAAAATTTAAAAATATTTTTAAAAATAATTAATTATATATTTAAAAATAATTATTACATAAATCAATTAATCTTTTACAAAAAAATCTGAAATAAAATTAAATAGAATATGATAATTAAAAAAAATTAAAAAAAAAATCAATTAAACTTTTTTAAAAATGGTAAAAAAAAATTAAATTAAAAAATCAATAATGATAAGATTATTTTTAATTTTTTAATTAAATATTTATTTATGATATGATTTTTCTTTCATTTTTTATTTTGTTTAGTTTAAAAAAATTGAATCGTTATTTGATATTTTTAATTTATTTATTTTATTTAATATTTTTTAGATTTTATTTAGATTTACTTAATTTTTCCATTTAAATATTTTTATATTTAGTTGATTTTTTAAAATATTTTTAAGTTTTATTAGTTTTTTGTATTATTGAAGAAAATTTAATTAATTTTTTAAATGTATATATACTTTTGAAGATTTAGTTGAATTTTATAATATTTTTTTTAGTTTTTATTCGGTTTGTATTTGTTTTGAAGGATGAAGGGTAAATAGGAAAGAATTGGGGTGTGTTTAGTAATATAATTTGATTTTTAAATTTTAGTTGGGTGTGTATAAAATTTTGTGGGGGTGTTAATAGCTCCACCTAAAGTTTTAGAATACGAAAAGACAGAAATGGTGTTTGCAAATTCAACTACGAAATATATATATATTTTTTTTTTTGTAAAGTTGAACCCTAACAGCTATAACTTTAAAAAATGGTTCTAAAATGTGAGTAAAGTTTACAAACACTTTCGAGTGCAACTTAATTCTCGCCTGTCTAAATAATTACAACTCAATTAATATCTAATTTTCGACTATATATACAATTGTAAACGGTTTAGGCCCAAAATAATGGTACATTAGACCCAATAAAATTACAATGATACCCTCGTATATAAAAAAATATATATAAATTCATGAAAACATCAGGATTACTTTTTGGATGAGGGTTTGGCAAAGGCACAGGAAAGCCTCGAGCAAAAACAAAGAGAAGAAAAAAAACTCATGTGTCAACCAACGACTTTTCCATTTTTTATTTTGTAAAATGGTAGAGTTCGCTTCAAACCGAGCGAGGGAATGCGCCTCCTTCATTTCGTTTTTCGGACAATGTCTGAATTTGCACACTACAAATTGGTTGGCAAGAGAAAGGATTTCTATCACAATGCATTCTTCTGGCCCAACAGTTTTCTTGAGTTGGAGGCAAAGGGAAACCGCTTGTTAGGAATTTGTGCGTACTTCCAGATATCCCATAGTCCAGGTCCTATCTTTTTGAATCCCTCGAAGGATTGCCATCAGTTCAACCCCAAGAGCACTTCTTTGGGGGTTGATTTTTTCAGCAAAATTGGTCACTCTCCTTCCATCTTCCAAGCGTAGGAGTCCCCCAATTCCATACCGCCTCTCATCACTCTTGTAAGCCCCATCTACTTCCTGGATATACTTCTCTGCCACTTCCGTATCACCATAAGGCAGATTCTTCATAAATTTTGTGGTATCTACCTTTTTCCTTATTAGCTTGTAATTGGTACGCGTTCAGATGGTGTAGTACGTTTTCCCCAGTTTCCGCATCAATACTCCTCTTCGATGTCTCAGCTGAATGTAGAATCGTACATCGCTCTTTCCAAATTCCCCATGCCACCATCACTATTTTCTCAAAATCAGTTTGCTGAGCTTTTAAACGTACAAATTCAAGAAAATCAATCGTACTTGCTCCTTTTCCCAATTTTATCACCTCCTTAAAGCCCACCTTGACCCAGACTTCCTTAACTTTTGAGTAATGAAATAAGGCATGAATAGTGGTTGAGGAAGAGCCTCCACACAACCCACAAATGGGTCGACTTGAGATGTGCCATCGAGTCAAATTGCCTTTAGTTTAGATGAAGTCACGACACATTTTCCAACAGAAGATTTTGACCTTCGGTGGGAGCCTCGATTTCCACATCCGATTCCACCAGTTGGTAGCCCAATCATCGGTTGATGGAGACCTTGTTTAGATTCTTGAAAATCTGCACGTAAGCCCTTTTTGTAACCCGAACTAACTGTATATTCCCCTATAGCCTCATTCGCCCAAAATCTTTTATCCTCATCCTCCTTAAGGGTGTGAAAGTTATTGTGGAACGTCTCGAAAACGAAAGTGTGAAAGTAATTGCGGGATGAATGGTGTAATATTACTACTACTTATAAGTCACGGCTAAGAGACAGGCCTCGGACATGATCATGATCTTCAACGTGGATGTCGACCTGCAAAAAAATCGGGTCGGAGAGGGCTCCGGCACACTGCCCTCCGATGCTTAAGTTAGTTGAATTGTTATGAAAGAAATATGGATATCTCAAGAGTAATGAGCAATTAATATCTATGGAGTCAAAATGTGGGGTTACCTTCTTAGAATAGATAGGAGAGGGATTTTATACCTTTATTTTTTGAGTGTGTGAATTACTTTTCTACGATAGGGTTTGTGGTTGAATATGTCACGTCATGGTACGATATTGACACATTCTAATTCTCCTCCATGCAGTTCTCAAGTTTTGTAGATGACATTCCTAATATGATATTGACACATTCTAATTCTCCTTCATGCAGTTCTCAAGTTTTGTAGATGATATTCCTAATATTTTGTGATTGTGCAGTCCCTTCTAGCTAATGAGAAGATATAATACGCTCGAATGAATATGTGAGTTCATAGATCAATCATCTCTTCTCTGACACGTAAGGAGAGATGAAGAGAAAATGGTGAGTTCAGAATCAATCTGAAATTGAAAGGATCTCTTAGAATGTTTAGCGATTTTGTTAATATAAGACATTCTCTGATGTATTACAATGATTATGTCACATCACTTACCAACCCTAAGATTCTGTATACACACCATCCTTTGTAAATCTCCAGGCGATCTCATCATCCTGATCGAATCCTATTCGACTCTTATGAAGTCATTAGAATAATTTCTTTGAATCAAGAACCATCAAAATATATTGAATTTGTTAATACGAGTGCAAATAAATATATTGTAACCGAGTGTTAAAAGAAACATTGCTAATAAGTATAAATACTAAGAGAGATACATCAATCAACCACAAACCTAGCTAAATTCACACACACACAAAAATATAAGAACAAGACTCTCCATGCATATTCTAGTCTATGAGCATCTTTATGTTCAATAAGTTCCAATGTTTAAAAAGACGAAGATGGTCCAGATTGGGCATGCTTTTGACGATTGCTAGAGCACACTCTTTGATATTTGGTGGCACTTGATTATTTGGCATATGAAAAAGGACAAAAGACTTCAACTTAGGGCAAGAAATGCCAATACTTTCGATATTTGAAGCTTCAACTAAGTGTGGGAAAATAAGGTGCAACTCTTCTAAATGTGGAAGTTTTTTAGCTGCCTCAGCCAAACCCTTCCCGGATATTAAATAGCAACACTCAAGAGTAAGACGCTTGAGCTGACTTGACCTGTCGAAAAAGTACAACATTAGACTAGAAAACACGATTCTTGGAAGACAAGAATATTATAGCTTTAGAATTAATAAAACAGTGGGGTTATTTGAATGAAACTAAATGAAAGAAATAACTAAAAACTGCATTGGTCTACCGAGAGAATGAACAAAAGAAACACCAATGGAATCTTCAACATCACTAAAGAATGATTGATACATATATGATGTATTTACCCCAAATGAGTCATCATACAAAAAGGAAGATATATATACAACTAGTACTAAATCATTATGTATATATATAGCTCATAAAACACTTGATCACAACACCACAGGATATGAAAGAAAGTCCGTATATGAAGAACACAACTCTTTGCAAAGTTCCTTAAGAATATTAAACTGTTTCCTGGACTGGTCACTTACACGCCATCAAAGAGGCAGAAACATAAAATGCCTCCATTATCACGCGTGACGCGCCTATTATTGCAAAATTAATCTACCAAGCTTCATGAATCAGTCACACTGTCACTCAACTCAATTAACAACAATAGAATTATAAACATTACTTGATTTTTACCCATCATCTCATACCTTAACAAGGATTGATGATATTCATGTATATATAAAAAGCAAGCATCATGCATATAGCTAGTATATTAAGGAAAATTATACCGATCAGCAATATAGTTTAGCAAATCATCATCGCCAGAATATATTTGATACTGTAACCGACCAACTGTCCGTGGCTACAATGTTCTCATTCTGCACGGCTCTCCTCAACAGCTCTGTCCTAAATTGAGTTGAATAGTTTCCTTTTCTAGGCCAAGGGGTCAAATTTGATTTGTATGAAAGTTTTATTGAGAAAAAGTAAAATGAAAAAAGTGGGATCACAATCAGGTCCTAGGGCCAATAACGAAAAGGAAATAAGCCTAAAAACATGAAACACATCGTACGCAATCTAAACTAGAAACTAAGCCCAAAAAATATCGTCCATGCACCCAGATCACTAATTAGAGTGGACACACACCAATTTAAACAATCTCATTGGTGTACCTAGAGAATGTTTAAGATGCAAGAAAAAGAGAAACACCAATTTTTAGCATACGGAAAATCCACGCAGAGAATGTCAACCCCAACAAAGAATGATAAATTACTGAAATGGCCACATTGCCTTATACAAAAAGGAAACAAGACATATTGAGGCCAGAATAAGCCCTGACCCTATGCTAATTAAAACAGAGGGAGTATGTCGAACAAAGAAACTGTTGAGTATCACACCAATGTATCCAACCTATGCTAGAATTATTCACTCTGTTTTCATGGAATACAAATTCTCAACTACCTATATCATTCATATGCAGAGAATTTTTACGAATACTAAAATGGTCATTCAAGTAAACACCATAGTCTATTGACAGACTAGTAAATTACACAGCTTCAGAAAGAGGAAGAAACTAAGGAAATCAAATACTTCAATTCTCTTAAATTATTCACAGTACTATCAGTCAACTTGCAAAACAAAGATTCTATCGATCTCGCTAAGCAAATCAAAATCAAAGATACGACATAAATAGAACAATTGTATTGTGGGGGGAGGGATGCAAACAAAATTAGAATGAATTAATTTATATACAAATTAAAAGGAAAATTGTACCGATCAGCAGCGTAGTTTATCAATTCATCATCGCCAAAATAAGAAAGAGTAAGATGGAGCAATTGTCCCTGACTACGATCCACGGCGTCACGGCACATTATACTGTATTTGTGCATTAAGCGGTGGGGGTAGCCCAATTCAATGACCCGCCACATAGAGGGATCATCGCAGCAAACTCTTCGCCATGTACTACACACTTTTTGTGCACTTTCCAATATCTCTTTAACTCCAAGCCTTTTCAGTATATTAGCCGTGACATCCGCCGGAAGTTCAATCCACGCCGCCGTCTTTTCAATTTTGGGTTTGAGTTTCCTACTGCCCATGTTAATTAGATCGCCTCTAAATTCGTAAATGGAATGCATATATATATATATATACTTCCTCCATTTTTTAATAAGTATGATTTTTACTTTTTTTCAACAAATTAAAATTATAAATTATGGTCCATTTCACTCTTCATTAATTATAACTAATTTTAATATAAAATACCAAATTAATTATTTATGGTAAATGAATAAGGATAAAATAATCAAAATAAAAAAAAAAAAAACCCTCTAAAATGACACTTATTTTAAAATTAGTTAAAAAGTCAAAGTGACACTTATTAAAAAAACGGAGGGAGTATATACTAGTGAGAAGTTAGAGGAGAGAGAAAATTAAGGAAGGAGAGGAAAGAGAAAAATATTTTAAAAAATAAATTAAAATTATAGAATTTAAGAGATTGTGAAATGGAGGCTTTTTTAGAAGTCATGACAATATAATGAGATTTAGAATTAGTATATACGGGAGATAGGGGAGATATACGTATTAGTGATAATGACTAATCTTCTCAAGATTAATTTAGAAGATAATGCCATATCTCGGATTTATTTGATTTTGACCATATCATATTATACTTCCTCCCATTTTTTACAACAATTTAAGATTATAAATTCATTAATTATAACGGTGGAATGACTAATTTTGATATAAAAAAATTATTTAATAAAGAATTTTAATGGGTCAAGAACCTTGAGCGGTGATAGAAGGTGATTCCAAAATTGTGGTGGACGTCGTGCAATCATCTAGTACCTATTATTCTATCTTTGGAGATTACAATAATGTGTGTAGAAATTTGCTTAGATTTATCTTAAGCGTCGGTTCATTTTGTACGAAGGGGTGACAATATCATGGCACACGAATTTATAAGGGTCTCTCGATTCTATGAGAGTCTTTTTTATTGGATAGATCCTCCGAAGTTTGTGGTTGGACTATCAAATGGCATTTGTCTTGACAATAATGAGAGTTAATCTTTCTTACTTTAAAAAAAAATGCAGTTGAAGCATGACAAGTGAAGGCAGAGGATTTAAATGTTTTATGGGTCACCCGCAAATCAGTTCAGTTAGCTTTAATATTAGTGAATGTAACAACGTTAAAATGCAAATGTTGATATATTAGTTGATGTGTTCACTGGAGTTTCTAAAACCGAATAAGATGTATTTGGGTGTTTTGAATCATGAATTAAAGTTGAAGGTTGGAACTTCAATGATGTTATTGGAAAATATTGATCATTCACTTGAACATCACGAGATTTAACGGGACAGGATTCACTGTTGGCTTGTTATGCAATAGATTCTATCAATCTCGCTAAGCATCATGTCGTACATGGGATACAACAAAGCAATTCAAAGATACATAAAGTTTTGCAAAGATTAACAGACACAATTTTATTAATTTATTTTCTGTTTAGGTGAGTCACAATATATATATGCGAAAGGTAGGTGATGCGTCGAAAAAGAACACTTACGGATGTCAATCGTTCTTTTACGAGCACTGCTAATCACAGGTTTGAATCACGTGTTTATCCTTGGCAATCTTCACGAAAATCTCCTTGAGCATCCCAAAATAACCTGCAAAAGTACGCCGGAGGGGGGCTCCGGCGTAGAAGCTCCGACGCTCAAGTCAGATTCGATTGTAGGCGAAATCAAAGAGGAATTCCCCTGTATATCTAGGGAAATTCCGGCGAATATGGTGGTGTTTCTTCTCAATTCAGTGTATAGTTCTTGTGAAAGTGTGTATATTATGTAAAACGTAAATAAGAATGTAAAAATAACCTGTTTATATACCTGGTCCCCCTTCCTTGGATAGAGGAAGACTCTTTCTTCCTATATTTGCTCACATTCCCCTACAAATCCGGGCCAACTCCCTAAAGACTCGGCTCCACTCTCTCTGGACTGACTTCTTCTCTTGACTTAGTTAAGAAGGAATAATCCATACTACGCATTCCCCTTTGGGCCAAATCCTTGGGCCCAAAGGCTAGCAATTCTCGAATGTGGGCTAAAGGCCCAACTACTCTTGTTTCCCTTCTTAGGCCCAGGAGTATATTAATCTAACCTTGAAGCCCATTAACCTAATTAAGACCACTATAATTTATCTTGTTTCCACGTGTCGACTTTTCCAGGAGCGACATATTTATCTACATCAACCACTCCCCCCTACTCTCGTAAAATACCTCAAATTTATGAGAGTAGGAAAAAACAAGATGAATTAACCTGAACACATCTTCGTACAGATCATCGCCATCTTTCCTTCAATACTCTCTTCCATTCCTAGATACACCCAAGTTCAAGTTTCAGAGGGTGTATCATGTCGCCCTGGGAAATTATATCCCTCTCTGAAACCCTCGAGCCCTAGGGAGTTCAAAACTCTTTGAAATTTCCCCACTTCAGGGATATTAGGTGTTATGGCTCGTATTCTGAACCTTAAGGACTCTTAAGTGGCTAACACTTATCACTCAGAAACTCTCAGCCATATCCTGGCTCAATATGGTTTAGATCTCAAACCTCTCGAACTCTTTAAATGATTTACACTTCTCAAAATCTCATAAGTGTTTCTAATTTACAATCTCATGAGTCTAGTCGCGCGATCTTAAATCGAAACGGTTCATCTCTTTGAATCTCAGAATTGTGAGGGGCTCTCTAATTCCCCTCGGCCTCACTCTCCGATTGTAAGAAACTTTAACCCTGCTTTTATACCTCTGAGTTTTTCTTTGGACGGCTAGGGTCCTATATCTCTAGTTTTGAAAACCTCTTATAACTCTGGATGTCACCTATTTCCCTCAAGCCTCGAGGGATATAATGGGTAGAGCTTCTTCTTTAATCATTTTGGGAACTGGACACCTGTTGGGTCATAGAATTACAAACACCATTTCCTGTTTCATATCAAGGACTCTCGCAAATATATCAGGAGTTGGGTTCATATCAAGAACCCACGCAAATATCCCTCGTCTTGAATGTTTTTCGACTTTCCGTGTTTTATCCCATCTCTTCTTACAGCTTACAATACCTGCATATTATCTCCTTGCATGCATGTATATATATATATATATATATATATATATATATATTTCTCTTTCTTCATAAGCATGTCATATATTATATCTTTAGATATTAGACATATCATGCGTTGTCTATTTCTAGTATCTTCTTGACACGTAAAGGCTCTAAAGCTCATAGAAAAATCTTAAATAAGAATATAGGGTTTATATTTTCTGTACTTACTTGGTGATTTGATAATGCTTCTAGTTTCTCTCTTAGAGTTATAGTTTTTAGGGATTATACTCTCCCAAAAGTTAGAATTCGTAGGGATTATACTCTCCCCTAAGTTGTTTATACTCGTAAGAGTTGTTTATACTCGTGAGAGTTGTTTATACTCGTAAGAGTTGTTTATACTCGTGAGAGTTCCTAGGGATTATACTCTCCCTGAAGTTAGAATGTTTAGGGATTATACTCTCCCAAAAGTTAGAATTCGTAGGGATTATACTCTCCCCTAAGTTGTTTATACTCGTAAGAGTTGTTTATACTCGTAAGAGTTAGTTTATACTCGTAAGAGTTGTTTATACTCGTAAGAGTTAGTTTATACTCGTAAGAGTTACTTTATACTCGTAAGAGTTGTTTATACTCGTAAGAGTTAGTTTATACTCGTAAGAGTTGTTTATACTCGTAAGAGTTAGTTTATACTCGTAAGTTTATACTCGTAAGAGTTGTTTATACTCGTAAGAGTTAGTTTATACTCGTAAGAGTTGTTTATACTCGTAAGAGTTAGTTTATACTCGTAAGAGTTGTTTATACTCGTAAGAGTTGTTTATACTCGTAAGAGTTAGTTTATACTCGTAAGAGTTCGTTTATACTCGTAAGAGTTAGTTTATACTCGTAAGAGTTGTTTATACTCGTAAGAGTTTTTCCCGTAATAAAGTGCATTAACTCTTCTCTGATCCAGGCTCCTTTCGTACTGAGGTTTAATAGGATATGATCCACATGTGTTTCCCTTAACAACAAGACAAATAAATGATTAATCATTTGGTAATTGGCATATTAATCATATCTTACCCTCCGTATCTCCTACTCCCCCTAGCTTTTGAGGTTATCGTGGATGAAGATTTTTAATCACATAACTTTAGGTGTTTCATTTTCGAATCTTCGTATGTTGGTGTAAATCTCGCTGTCTCTTCCGGTGAGGTTTATATAAACCTCGCAATTCCTCAGGGTGAGGTAAACCTCGCAGTTTCTCTAACTTCACTTGGCCTCGCGATCTTAGAGTGTCTTTCGCTCCTGAATTAGGGTACCTGTAGGTTTATTTTGTCCCCTTTTCAGGGATATTACTTTCAGTCCTCCAGGGATATGGTCTTTGACCTTGGCCGTTCAAGGGTATTGCCCCACAGATATACTAAGTTGACTTCATAGCCAGTCAAGTATTCTCCATCTTTGTCTTAGGCATCTTAGCTATCAATTTCCTGGCTATCGGAACATAACAATCACAAGTAATATGAATTAACTTGTTACCTCAATATTCGTCTTCGCAGTTGCGCATATCTCTCGTACGTTTACAGCTCCTCGAGCAGGTCGATGTTTAGCTTCATTGCACCTGGTCTTTTCCTGAACCTCCAGCCTCTCAACGTTGTTTGGTTTCGCTCTTTAGGATCTCGAATCTCATAATAATCTGGGGGTTCTCCAAGGTTCCCCTGAACTCACTCTTTATTCTCTTTTGTAATCCTGCTCCATCGGGCTACTCAAGCACCTCTAAAATCTCCAACTCCTCCTCATGGGATCGTTGTTTATCAACTCTAATTTTCAGGCTTATTATTTCATTCATTTAGGGCTGCTGGCCCTAAAATACCTCAAAACGCTCAAATCATGTTTCATCACTTTAAAAGAATCATCTCATGCAATATCAAAAATTCATTATCTTTTTGGAAATAAAACTTCATAGCATCGAGCAAACAAAACAAATCAGCTCCCACTCTAAAAGTAAAAAATAAGTGGATCATGCTCTCTCCAATAGTCTCTTCATATGAAAATTACAATGAATATTCAATTCTCCACGTTTCATCATAAATGAGTATTTCTAGTACACGCAAGCTTCAAGGTCCTAAGCGAGTACATAACTCAAGACGTATCATTGTTTAAAGATCAAAAGGTAAGAAGTAGCACTTTTCGTTTTTTGATCCCAAGGACCTGAATAAGCTCAATCTATAATTTGAAATCATATCTAAAGTATAAAAACATGTCAATCATACACAATTTGAAAATAGTTATGCTAGCTTTCGTTTCCAGAACCATAGTCGTCATCAATTCTCCCACATAAAGTAGTCACAAAACTCAACATATGAATCACCTACTCATGCTTCTAAAATTTCAAGTAATTCTCAATTCCAATATCATTTATAAAATATCTACATAAATCAATTGTGTAAGCTTAAGGGGGCCCTTCTTAATTCAACGGAAAAGAGTAGCCTCGTATCATATATGTCAATCTCTTAAAGACATGCTCATAATAATATCTACAAGAATTAACACTTGTACTAACCAGTGGTACTAATGTACTCAACATATCTCTGCTAGCCCTCACAGACCTGGGCTCTTAGGTCCTGGCCAATTCATGTTCATATCTCTGGTAACCCTCATGGACTGGAATACTCCATATCTCTGCCAGCCCTCGGGGACTGGAATACTTCATATCTCTGCCAGCCCTTGGGGACTGGAATACTTCCTATCTCTGTCAGCCCTCGAGGACCAGAATACTCCTTCAGAACCTCTTGTGTTTTCAGCACTCCCAGAGTTCTTAAAAGTTTTTGAGCTAAACCTTCTCAAAGTTTCTCACAACAAAAAGGTTAAATAGCAATTTGTACCAAGATTTGGTACCGACTTTGTCAATATCCTAGTGCTCATTCAATAAAAGGTGTATTCTTATGCGAATCTTTCCACATATACCATACATCTCATATTTTCGCAACATATTGATTGAAACGATTAACATCCACGCTAAACTAAATAGATTTAAATCATTCTCCACAACATCTTAGTTAAGGAGTAGTCATTTATGCAAATCACAACATATAATAGTTTATCTCGATCATATCTATCACAGATAAATTATTCTTCTCACTCAAATTTATGCATATCGACAAGCTTCATTCAAGCATCATATAAATATTATATTTCACACTAGTATAAATTACTAGCAAAGATATTGCATGTTACTTAGTATTTCCTTCACAGATTAATTTCTCAACAATCACTTCTCTTTCAATCACTTCTCTTTCAATCACTTCTCTTTATTCAAGCAATATTACAATTTCGATTCACATAAAAATGCAGAGATACCTCCCTTAAGTTGTCAAGTGTGCATCGGTTAGGTGCATCCATTCCCCCCTCTTTTTTGTGAAGCGAAATTCTTCTCTTTTCACCCAGAACATTGTTGCTCTTCCCCAAGCTCCCTCAAGTTTTCAAGCATGACTTGTCTGCCCTTTCATCCTCTGTAGAGTGAAATTCATCTTTTTGTGTGTTCCTCTTGAACATTGATGTATTTTCCAATGCGAGAGTCGCGTGCATTTTCCTCAGAAAAGATATGTGAACCATGGGTTGATTAAATCATTCGCATTTCAATAATTGAATCCAGAATTCATTAGACATATACAAATTATAAAGTTCTTGACCATTTCTAGCAGATATCAGAAAGCCAATTATGATCTTATGAGGCACTATTCACGAAGAATACACTAAAATGAAATAGCCAGATATGTTAATCTAATGCAGGAATCTTGTTATCAGAAATATGCAACAATAATGAACTAAAAACTAGTAGAATATTGAACTCTAATTTGTCTTGCAACTCGACACTTTATGATAATCGCTTTATAGTAACCCGATAATGATTTTATTATAGAAACGGCCAAACCATATTGGTCAAATCCCATAAGAAACCATATTGGTCAAATCCCATAATTTGTCTCAATCAAACCATTATGCAGTAATGATATGGAGTTTGCAAAGAAGAAAAAAGGTTGCTGCTATTTTAATTGGTTTTCTATATATTATCCTGCTGAAAACTTGATCAATTGCACAAGAATTTTAACGCAGTATACCAACATTGCAGTAACCAAACGAATCATAAATATGTATGCAATTACTACAGAATTTAAGACTACAAAATGAATTCTGCAGACAACTTTCACCAATATGGAACAATTACAGTTAGTTGCGGCATCGGCAGCATATATTCAAAACACATATATAAGAAGTCACTGTCCTTAATTCTTTCGTTCTCAAAACATTGATACTCATTCCTGCACTTAAAGTTCTTCATTCAGGACACATAATTCATCTCACTCAAGACCTTACAATCATAATTTCAAATAAACTTTCAGCCAGGTAACAACAAATATCTCTAGGACACCAAACACTTCTCAAATATATTCGTTCAGTTCTCACGCTCAAATAATTTAATTAATCGAATAAGCAATTTGTCACAGTGGATGATTTCACATCTCTCTTGGCCATCAGATGATAGTATCTCTCCTATCTCATGTCACATAATAATATACATATTAGCTCTACACCGAGAGTTAAGTGCTTGTCCTATGGTTTGAGCACTCACAAGACAATCAAATAAGCAATTTCTAGCTCATGCTACACTTTTTAACCAACATTCAGGACTATGTGAGAACTCAAAAGAAACATTTATTCTTATTTCAAGCTTAAGCTAAAATGTAAATCATAAATTTAGTGTCCACATTTTTGAACTAAGCTTTTATGCGAATAAAATCTCTTCTAAAATGAAATCATTCATAATCTCAAAACACCTTCATTCCACATTTCTGTTCAAAATCTTAAACTCTTAGGTAAGAACCATCTTTATAACAAAATTATCATTCCAATTCAAAGCCAACCAATAGTAGAGTTTAAATCATTCAAACATGGCTTACGCCTTGGCCAATCTGGGATATATGCCGTAAATACAGCATATTAATGTCTAAAACATCTTATGGATATATTCTGGTACAAGATAATTTTATTTTATATTTCCATAGTTGTGTCTTGCGAAAATCTGATATAACTACACAACTTAAAATTCATACAAGCATGATATCAAAACAAATCTTCGAAGTATAATATCAAAACTTTCTCGAGCATACATATTTTAATTTAGAGAATGAGAGAAAAGTAAAACCAAAAAACCATAACTCTCTTAAGCATTTCATCAAGCATGTGGTGAGCAAGACACCATACATCAAAACGGGGATATAGATATTCATATGTGAAATCCCATATTCGAATTCTATCATCAAAGTAAATTCACCATTCATATTCAATAATACTCAATCACAACAGCAAGTAATTTCCCAATCATTTTTAATATTTTGTCCAAAACAGGACCTCTTAATCCTATTTTGGCAAGAATAAAGGATTACCTCCATCCATAATAGTCAGAGTGACAATCTGCGTGAGTGCTCTAGGCTTTTGCATTGGAGTCACATTTCTTCTCCATCAATAATGGAGAATTTTACAACGGCACTAGTGCGGACTCCGGTGTCGATTAGTAAAGTATTTACCGCTGGCGATTTAGAGGCAATGATGCCACTGGTACAGAGGGGCAACGCTTTAGCCGAAGAATCGAGATACTCACGCTCAGATGGTGGGCTCCTTTACACAGCAACCATTCATCACAACAACTGAAAACCACAAATAATCGATTTTCTGGTCTTCGAACCTTGGACCTTTGGCTTATTTGCAGTTATCCAAATAGGAACGCGCACAGTGACGCGGTGCTTCTTTTTCCGTTCTTCAATTTCTTGAAGATTTCTGGGATTTTGGGCCTTTTTGGAGCATCGGCGCAGATTAAAATAAATTTATTGAACTTGAAGATTTCGGGAGAACTCTCCCAAAATTCTGGAAATCCTCACGCCTTAGCTCGGATTTCCCACAGACGCGGCGCCAGTTGATGCGTCGAAAAAGAACACTTACGGATGTCAATCGTTCTTTTACGAGCACTGCTAATCACAGGTTTGAATCACGTATTTATCCTTGGCAATCTTCACGAAAATCTCCTTGAGCATCCCAAAATAACCTGCAAAAGTACGCCGGAGCTAGAAGCTCCGACGCTCAAGTCAGATTCGATTGTAGGCGAAATCAAAGAGGAATTCCCCTGTATAGTTCTTGTGAAAGTGTGTATATTATGTAAAACGTAAATAAGAATGTAAAAATAACCTGTTTATATACCTGGTCCCCCTTCCTTGGATAGAGGAAGACTCTTTCTTCCTATATTTGCTCACATTCCCCTACAAATCCGGGCCAACTCCCTAAAGACTCGGCTTCACTCTCTCTGGACTGACTTCTTCTCTTGACTTAGTTAAGAAGGAATAATCCATACTACGCATTCCCCTTTGGGCCAAATCCTTGGGCCCAAAGGCTAGCAATTCTCGAATGTGGGCTAAAGGCCCAACTACTCTTGTTTCCCTTCTTAGGCCCAGGAGTATATTAATCTTAACCTTGAAGCCCATTAACCTAATTAAGACCACTATAATTTATCTTGTTTCCACGTGTCGACTTTTCCAGGAGCGACATATTTATCTACATCAGTAGGTGTGTCACAATTCTATCACCCAAACCCTTCCATATAAATCACCAATTCCCTCTTCATTTTTCTTCCATACTCTGATTTCTCAGCTTCATTATTTAAGTATGAACTTCTTGGTAATTTGTTTGTGTTGCTATGGAGATATATGTGAGTTCCATCCAAATATAAAATCCATTGCTTGATTCTATCACCACTTTTTCTCTCTATATATATTTTTATTAAAAAGCTTAAATAGAGTGTAAGTGATACTAAATATATATATACAGTATTTTGAGAGTATAGGCAATGAGATCGAGTATGTCGAACAATGCAATCTTGTTGTAAGACATCGACCAATTGTCCGCATCAAGTATTCGGGGTTGTCCAATTCAATGGCCCGCCCGCCACATGGAAGGATCATGGCAAACTCTTAGCTATGTAGTACACACTTTTTGTTCATCCGTAATATCCACGGGAAGTGCCTGTGACGGCCACGAGGAGAATCCGCGTCTAGAAGATGAACCAAAAATGACATCATTCTGAGAAATTGGAGTACAAAAGATATTAAATTAGAAAATAGGATACAACATTAGAAAATAATATGAGAAATATGTAACAAGTTCCCATCACCAATAACCACATCATGTATCATTTGTAATTTCCAAGTGTATCATTCATATCATCTAGGTGATCATATATTTATTCAAATAATAGAACACCTGCTAATTTAATTTTAATTTTTTGAGTTTACTATGCTGACAAATTAATTGTTATTAATTAAAAAAGCGGAACTTCCAAACAAAGTGTCCTATGGCAGGGCGGTTGCATTAGTTTAATCTTAGTGTGAGGTTGTAGGTTCAAAACCTATGACCTCACTTTATTTTTAAAAATACCTGTGACATCAATTTATTTTTTAATTAAAATAATTTTAATACTATAATTATTACCACTTTCACTACTAATAGTTATCACTCTTCAATATTAAAAATTATCACTTTTCAATAATAATAGTTACCACTTTTCAGTAACAAAATTACCACTTTTCAATAACAAAATTTCCACTTTTCAATAATAAGAATTACACTTTTCACATCAATTTATTTTTTAATTAAAATAATTTTAATACTATAATTATTACCACTTTCACTACTAATAGTTATCACTCTTCAATATTAAAAATTATCACTTTTCAATAATAATAGTTACCACTTTTCAGTAACAAAATTACCACTTTTCAATAACAAAATTTCCACTTTTCAATAATAAGAATTACACTTTTCAGTTAAAATATCTACCACTTTTTAATAATAAGAATTACACTTTTCAGTTAAAATATCTACCACTTTCAATAATAAAAACTACATTTTTCAGTTAAAATATCTAACATTTTTCAATAATAATTACATTTTTCAATAACAAAATCTACCACTTTTCATTACTTTATTAATTAATTAATTAATTTACCATTATTAATTAATCTATAATTTTCATTTTTATTTTGCTTATTGCTATCATTGTTAATTTAATTAATTAAAACGGGTATATTTAATTATAAATTGTACCGTTAAAATTATTATTAAAATTGAAAAAATGTTATTCTTATTATTGAAAAATGTAATTATTCTTATTGAAAAGTGGTAGATATTTTAACTGAAAAATGTAGTTTTTATTATTGAAAGTGGTAGATATTTTAACTGAAAAGTGTAATTCTTATTATTAAAAAGTGGTAGATATTTGAACTGAAAAGTGTAATTCTTATTATTGAAAAGTGGTAGATATTTTAACTTAAAAATGTAATTTTTATTATTGAAAAGTGATAGATATTTTAACTGAAAAGTGTAATTCTTATTATTGAAAAGTGGAAATTTTGTTACTGAAAAGTGGTAGATATTTTAACTGAAAAATGTAATTTTTATTATTGAAAAGTGGTAGATATTTTAACTGAAAAGTGTAATTCTTATTATTGAAAAGTGGAAATTTTGTTACTGAAAAGTGGTAACTATTATTATTGAAAAGTGGAAATTTTGTTACTGAAAAGTGGTAACTATTATTAGTGAAAAGTGGTAATTTTGTTACTGAAAAGTGGTAATTATTATTAGTGAAAAGTGGAAATTTTGTTACTGAATAGTGGTAACTGTTATTAGTGAAAAGTGAAAATTTTATTAATGAAAAGTAGCGACTATTATTATTGAAAAGTGGAAATGAGTAACGAAAAAAAAAAAGTTTGAAAGGATTTGAACAACTCATGCTTATGAGAATTGTAAATTAATTAATTAAGTGATGAGAATTGTAAATTAATTAATAATTGTAAATATTGGTCGATAAAAATGAGAACTGTAATTAATTAATAATGGTAAATTAATTAATTAATTAATAAAGTAATGGATTATAAATTAATTAATTAATAAATAGAAAAAAATGGAATTATAACCATAAGTAGAGAAAAAAAGATAATAAGTTAGAGTGGAAGGATAAGGACAAAAGCAGTGCACATGATAATTTGAGAATTTCCATAATTTTTTTTATTTTTTAAAAGTAACTTACTCGAAAATACATGGCTGGAGCGCATGAAAAATTAATTTCGAAAAGTGAAGGCAGAGGATTTCAAAACCCGGTCACAAGTACTTTATGGGTCACCCCTAAATCAGTTCAGCTAGCTTTAATATTTGTGAATGTTACAATGTTAAAATGCAAATATTGACATATTAGTGGATGTGTTCACCGGAGTTTTTAAATCAAATAAGATGTTTGAGTGTTCTGAATCATAAATTAAAGTTGAAGGTCATAACTTTAATGATGTATGTTATTAAAAATATTGATCATTCACTTGACATGTATACTAGTACTCAATTAGTTATTACAAAACTTGAAACACATGTCTTGAAAGTGGAGATTATATGTGAAAGCAAAGCAGGTCATAAATTATTGATCTAAAAAATGTCGTTAACTTTTTACGATCCAAGATTACCATATATATATTTCTCTTGATTGTATAGTATGTTATGACAATAAACAAAAGTTAGAGGCAATCACTTTCACATGTCGATCTATTTGCCCCCTATTTTATGAGTTCACCCCTCCTTTCCATTTTATTTTACTAAAAAATACAAAAACATAAAACTAGAAACTGAATAAGATAAAATCATATGTGAATCTTTTTTAATTAATTGTTGATTTTTATGTATTTTGTAATTTTAGGGATGAACTATTCAAAATGTGTGTATTTAAATCTATATTTTTTGTTTGAGGATGAATTGAGTATTTCATTCGCGGTAATGACATTTTATTCATACAGTAACATATTTTTCTCTATAAAGTATTAGTACATTTGTATTTATATACTCCATTAACATAATCCCTATTATACTAATAGGGAGTTGAGATTGTTGATGTGTCGTCTTCTGGTTGATTTTACTTACGTGTCGTCTTCTGGTTAATTTTGTCTACGTGTCGTCTTCTGGTTGATTTTGCCTTAATTATTTATATCAATTGTAATACCAATCTCAATGTTACAATCAAAATCATTTAAATTTGTAATGTTACTGATTTCCTAAATTATGTAATACCAATTTTTTCACAATTAATAATCTTCTTTCCATTGATAGAATTTACCCTATTATACTAATAAGGAGTTGAGATTGCTGATTGTCGTCTTCTGGTTGATTTTGCTTACATGTCGTCTTCTGGTTAATTTTGCCTACATGTCGTCTTCTGGTTGATTTTACCTTAATTATTCATATCAATTGTTACTGATTGATTTTGCCTAAATAATTTAATATCAATCAAAATCATTTAAATTTGTAATGTTACTGATTTCCTAAATTATGTAATATCAATTTTTTCACAATTAATAATCCTCTTTCCATTGATAGAATTTACCATGTTATACTAATAAAGAGTTGAGATTGCTGATGTGTCGTCTTCTGGTTGATTTTGCTTACGTGTCGTCTTCTGGTTAATTTTGCCTATGTATCGTCTTCTGGTTGATTTTACCTTAATTATCCATATCAATTGTTAATGATTGATTTTGCCTAAATAATTCAATATCAATCAAAATCATTTAAATTTATAATGTTACTGATTTCCTTTCCTAAATTACGTAATACCAATTTCTTCACAGTTAATAATCTCTTTTCATGGATAGAATTTACTGAATCTTAATACACCTATATACTAATAGACATTTTTTTAAAATTATTTTGCATATTAATTAAAGGTTATATTAAGAAAATTTTCGATTTTATTCAATCTTGCTTTTTTTTTTTTTTAATTTTTAAATTTCTTTTAAATAAACAATATATTATAAATAAATATTTTTTTTGACACTCCTTGTAATACGCGAGTGCTCATCTAGTTTTCAATATTTTATATGTGTTACTCAAAAGCAAATTATGTGTTATTCGTATCATATTACCCCATACAGTAATATATAATTGTATTTATAGTAACACTGATCAAGAACAAGTTTTTCTATTTGTTGATTTGTTTTTTTAAGATCTATTTGATTTAGTATGACTTGCAAAAAATCTACAATTTTATTTTATCCTTTCTTAAATTAATTATACTAATTTTTTCATGTGAAAAGTCAATATGTGTTATTTGTACAGTAACACATATTTGTTCTTACAGTAACATAGACATGTAGCCTGTTATTATGTTAGTCTTCTATACGGCTTTTGTGCGAATTTTTTAAAAATATCCGTTTAATCTTGTTAGACCCGCAAAAGATTCGTAAATCTTTTGACCTTCCTTAAATATATTAATATTTCAACAAAAATACTTAACATAAGTGTCCATCATTAAATATTAGTCCTGATTAAAAGGGGTCGAACATTTTAGATCATTTACTCCCAAAATTTAAGTGTGTGAAATATTGGTTAAAAACTCATATACCATGCATCGAGTACTATTATTACTGGTTAAATAAAAAGTGTGAAATATTGGTTAAACTCATACGAAGGGAGTAAATTTAGGTTCAACGACTATAATTACCTCCATTGTGAGACCTTATTTTAAATAAAAATTTATTATTGATATATGAGTTTAACCACTATAACGAAGTGGGATAACTCAAAGTGGTTAAAGCACAATAGATCAAGAACCGAGGTTCTAGTTCGAGTCATGAAACCTGTTACATATTTACTAATATTTTATTCCTTAATTTATTTGACAAAAGTATAAACTTATAAGAGATATTTGACTCTTTTTACTGTTAATAGGAGGAGATAAAAGATTAGGGGTTGGGTGTGCATACCGTGTACTTGAGAGGGAAGTGTATAATAATAGAAAGTTTAAGGTGGGTGATGAAACAAAGAGGAGTTCAGATATGAACTACCTTTAAAATGAATAAGATATGGCAATACCTAGTTTGATCCTTTGAGAATCCTTTGATGTTGCTTGAGTGGTCAAATGAAGGTCTGGAAACGGTGGACCTGCAGCAAAACCGGGCCGGAGAGGGTTCCGGCGACGGCCCTCCGACGCTCAAGTCAGTGGATATTCAAATGAATGGATTAGGTGCAAAAAATATAGAGAGAGAGAGTTTTAAGAAAAAAATGAGTTAACCTTTACAATGATGAAGATGACACTATTTATACCTTCAAGACTCAAGGGCAATATCGTAATTGCGGAAATTAGGGTTTTACTCCGAGGGGACCACCGGACCAAGCCACCTCATCGTCCTTTACTGACATTCGGTTATTTTTGAGTGAAAGGAATACGATTTTCTCAGGGGATATTTGAATATCTTGCAGAGAAGGCACATCAGTACAATGGGACCACTGAAATGAGCTGGCAGAGGCGAAGAACAGCTTCGGAAGAGCATATTATTCATATTGTTTCTAGAGCAATAACCATGGGCACATGAGAGGACTTTCAGATCTGTATTTCCATAGATCAATTATTAAAAAGGGATAAATCAGGTCTGAATCAGTTCTGAATATTCTCTCTTCTGAAAATCTGAACCCCTTTAGAGGTCTGAAATGAGAGAAATCAGTTATGAATGATAGGACACCATTATGTCCTATCATCTACTCCTCCCTCTATTTTAGAGTTATCATTTCTTCAGATCTGATAACTCTAAAGTAGGGCACTTTCCCGCTTCTTTCTTTTCATTATTTTTTCGAATTTGTGAAATCTTTACCTTTGATCCAGGCCCTCCATTTGTTTACTGCTTTTTCCTCTTCTTAGATCTCAACCGGACACGTGTCCTTCAAGAATTCCAACCGTCCCCTTTTTTACGGAGTATAAAAAGGGGGAAAAAGAGATTCATTCCCTTTTACCATTTCAAACATTTGAGTGAAGAGTCTCCTCCTTTGTTCCGCCGCACATATTTCTCTCTCTAAATCTCCGACCTTGTTTTCGGCGAGCTTCTCCGATCTATCTCCGCTAAGTCTGGTATCTTCACGACGAGGTAATTCTCATCCCTCTTCCTTTTTTATTTCTTTTCTGGAGTATGTCCGACTTAGGTCCGACATCTTCTTCCGCATTATCTGGTTCTGGGAGACTGTCCAGTTCTGGAACACATCTCTCTAGTCAATCAAGAAGCCAAACTCCTGAAGAACTCCTCAGATCTGGATTTACAGATCCCTTAACCCATCAACTCTCCCCTTCTTACTTAGATTCCAGTTACACGTCCATGACTCGTCCCACTTCTTCGAGACCTTCTTCCACTCTTGTTTCTGATTTACTCTCCCGTCCCGTTCGAGTAGCTTCATCGAAAGATTTACTTAATTCTGAATGGAATGCAGTGTGTAGAGAGAGTACTTTAACCTCTGAAGAATTGAAAGTCATTAAGAAAAAACTTCATAACCCTTCAGATCTGCTCATTGATCTGGCCAATTCTAACGAACGTCCTAATTTCGCCAAACACCCCTCTCTGGCATTTTGTAAGGCTCACATAGACGCAGGTATTCGCTTCCCCATATGCCCCTTTTTGGCTCAGGTCTGTACACATTATAAAATCTCTGTGAACCAGATTACTCCTTCTTCCGTCAGAACTGTTTTGGCCTTTTTTATTCTGATGAAACATTATGGTTATGCCACTTCTGCGGAGAAATTCGTAGCATGCTACGAAGTGAAGCTAAAAGACGGATTCTTTTACTTCAGCTCTCGTCCAGGAGGTCCAGCTAAATTCTTAAACAAGCCTAAATCTGTAGATGGGAAGTGGAAACCCAAATATTTCTGGGTCACTCCCAAGAAATGAGGCTGGCCTTTTCCTACAGGGTGGAAAAGTCAAATCCCTGATTATCTTCGTCTTCATAAATCTATCCTATCCAGGTCTGAGAGAGAACTTATGAGAGATTTGAGTAGGATGGCTGTTAAGAAAAAGGACTTTAGAGTGGTTGAGATGCTTAGGGATCCGGGAATATTAGTGGAGTTTGGATTAGACAGTTCTGGATCGGTCATAACCCCCAGAGCCGGTATGCTTATTTCCTTCAAAGAGTAATCTTCTTACTTTGTCAATTTCCTCTTTTTCTTTTTTAATGGTAGAACTCCTGTATTTCTTGCAGAAATGGATTTTGAATTTCTTGATCGAGTAACTCTCTCCAGCAGCGATGAGGAGGATGTTATTGTAGCTGTTGCAGCGAATGAAGACGAATCCTCTCCTCCAGGATCGCCAATTCTAGAAGCTATTCCTCTCACTTCTGACATCGCAGTATCTGCCAAGGACAAAGGTAAACGTGTTGTTGTTAACCTCTCTCCAGATCCTCCTAGAAAGAGATCCAAATCTCGCAAGGCCTCCTCTCATGATGAGGAAAATCCCAAGACTCAAGTTCGTAAATCTTCCAAAGATTTGTTTACTTTGGAGTTGCCTAAAGCGGTCTCTGAACTCAAAGGTTCAGCTAGTCTATCTTTCATCTCCTCTATTCCTACCACTAACGACGTATTCCTTCACCAAGACGTCTCAATTCCTCAACTTCATACCGATATGTCTAAATCCTTAACTCAAGTATGTGTATTCTCTTCCTTTTCATGAAAAGAATTAGTAAGTTTAAATGTAATCTAAACTCACATTCTCTAATGTATTTCAGCTGATATCAAAGCATGGTATCCTTGTGAAGAAGTATCAAGAGTTCGCTGATGTGGACCAGCTAAGAAAAGATCTTGTCCAAAAAGATACAGAGCTCCAAGAATCTGTTCTGAATGTGAGTCTCTTAACTGCGGAAGTAGAGACTCTGAAGAGACGGATGCAAGGTATGAGTGATGACTTGATCGAGTCAAAAAAAAGAGAGACAGAAATGGAGGCTCGTCTAGCCAAAGAAGTAGAAGAAAGCAGAACAGAGGGCTTCAGAGCTGGCGTTAATACCTGTCGCCAGAAATTGTTTAACGCATCTGCTGGTCAGAAGTTTCTTCATGACCTTCATCATGGGCTAATAAAGGCTTATCATCTTAGCCCTGCTTCTGTCCGTGATATGGGTCCTCACATCCTCCATTATCTTTATCACGGTTTCAATGCTGCTGTTATCCAAGCTCAGGATATGGGGTGTATTGGTCCCTTTAACAGGCCCTTGGCTAAGAAGAACTTAAAGGTCTCCCCTGCTCTCAAAGGGAATGAGAAATTGGGCTATGATCACGTTTGGTGGTTGCCAGTTATGGAGAAGGCTGTTCATGAGCTTTGCCTCAACAATTCTTTTGATGTGGATTTACCTACTGCTGAGGATCTTGTTTACGATCTATTTTCTTCAGTGTCTTCAGCTCCGTCTTCTCATGTAGTTCCTTCCGCTCCACCTGCTCCTTCAATAGTTGCTACTTCTTCTGCTACAGGTCCGGCTGAACACTTGGCTCAGTCTACTGTTTCCAACACTGAAGATGCTGAGATTGTTCCTCCCTAGTTTAGGAATTTTTTCACTTTACTTTGTATTTCTGCTTTGTTTTTTTGCATCTTTTTGCATGATATTGTATCTTTGTCAGTTCTGACTTTTATCGAATGAAGATGTTTTGTGTTTTCCTCCACTTATCTATTCTTATTTCTGTTATTATGCTAATTTTGTTCAAAAAAAATTTCTAAGGAAAATTATTTCAAATCATATCATCAGATCTGAGTTGAGAGTCTTCTCTCAACTCGTATTCATCCTCTTGAAAAAAATTTCTAAGGAAAATTACTTCAAGTCATATCTTCAGATCTGAGTTGAGAGTCTTCTCTCAACTCGTATTCATCCTTTTGAAAAAAAATTCTAAGGAAAATTATTTCAAGTCATATCTTCATATCTGAGTTGAGAGTCTTCTCTCAACTCGTATTCATCCTCTTGAAAAAAATTTCTAAGGAAAATTATTTCAAATCATATCATCAGATCTGAGTTGAGAGTCTTCTCTCAACTCGTATTCATCCTCTTGAAAAAAAATTCTAAGGAAAATTATTTCAAATCATATCATCAGATCTGAGTTGAGAGTCTTCTCTCAACTCGTATTCATCCCCTTGAAAAAAATTTCTAAGGAAAATTATTTCAAGTCATATCTTCAGATCTAAGTTGAGAGTCTTCTCTCAACTCGTATTCATCCTCTTGAAAAAAATTTCTAAGGAAAATTATTTCAAGTCATATCTTCAGATCTGAGTTGAGAGTCTTCTCTCAACTCGTATTCATCCTCTTGAAAAAAATTTCTAAGGAAAATTATTTCAAATCATATCATCAGATCTGAGTTGAGAGTCTTCTCTCAACTCGTATTCATCCCCTTGAAAAAAAAAATTCTAAGGAAAATTACTTCAAGTCATATCTTCAGATCTGAGTTGAGAGTCTTCTCTCAACTCGTTCGTATCTTCAGATTTGTGTATGCTTTGAGGAGTTTAGCTTCGTCTTCATAAATCTACGTTTTTTATACTCCAGAGAGTTATTTATACTCCTAAGAGTTTATCTTCTTCGTTTTTTATACTCCGGAGAGTTATTTATACTCCTAAGAGTTTATCTTCTTCGTTTTTTATACTCCGGAGAGTTATTTATACTCTTAAGAGTTATTTATACTCCGAAGAGTTATTTATACTCCTAAGAGTTTATCTTCTTCGTTTTTTATACTCCGGGGAGTTATTTATACTCCTAAGAGTTATTTATACTTCGAAGAGTTATTTATACTCCGAAGAGTTATTTATACTCCGAAGAGTTTGGATTGTATAGATATGCTCATAGAAGAGAACTGCATCTCACCAGTTCTCCGTTTCATTGAAATATATCAAAATATAAGCTATTACATGATTCAACTGAATCTCATTTAGGTAAAACGAAAATAAGTTTCCAGTTCTGCTTCTCTTCAATCCTCTAACAATAATATTTCTTCAGATTGCTGATGTTCCATGGACGAGCCACTTCATTTCCTTCTTCATTCATGAGTTTATATGCTCCTCCCTTCAATACTTTACTTACTATGTATGGTCCTTCCCAATTCGGGTCTAGCTTCCTGGTGGGTTTCAGAGCATCTGCTCTCCTTAAGACCATATCTCCAACTTCGAATTTTCTAGCCTTAACTCTTTTGTTATACCCGGCTCGCACTTGACTCTTGTAAACTTCAGATCTGAGTCGAGCTATCTCTCTCTCCTCTTCTAACAGATCCAGGTTCTCCTTCATCAGAACTGAGTTTTGCACTTCATCGTAGTTCTGGATACGATGAGATTCAGATCCAATCTCTACTGGGATTACAGCTGCGGCCCCATATACTAAATTGAATGGTGTTTCTCCCGTTGCAGTTCTGGGACTAGTCCGATAGGACCATAAGACTGAATCCAACTCTTCTGGCCATGCTCCTTTTTTCTTTTCCAACCTTGTTCTAATCCCCTCCACAATGGTTCGGTTAGTGACCTCTACTTGTCCATTGGCCTGAGGATGAGCCACGCACGTAAACCTTTGCTCTATCTTCATCTTTGAACACCATTCTCGGATTTGTCTTCCACAAAATTGGGTGCCATTGTCGGAGACCAACACTCGAGGCACTCCGAATCTGCAGCAAATGTTCTTCCATAGGAATTTTTGAATGTTACTTTCATCTATTTTAACCAACGCCTTAGCCTCCACCCATTTACTGAAGTAATCAATGGCCACAATCAAGAATGCTCTCTTTCCTGATGCTTCTGGGAATTTCCCAACAATGTCTACTCCCCATTTATCAAAAGGGCAAGGAGAGTACATAACCCCCAATTCTTCTCCCAGAACATGGATAAGTGGTCCATGCTTCTGACACTTATCACATTTCCGAATTAATTCCTTAGCATCCCTCAACATTTTTGGCCAATAGTATCCAGCTCTGAGAATGCGTCGCACCACATCACGGAATCCCGTATGACTCCCTCCACATCCCTCGTGTATTTCTCGGATAACATAATCTCCCTCCTCATCTGAAATACATTTCAGGTACGGGTGTGAAAACGACCTCTTGTACAGATCTCCTCCGATTAGGCAGTATTTTGCATATATGGCTCTTTTAGGCACTTCTGGTCCTTCTAGCCTCTCCCCTGTTTTTAAGTAATGCTCGATGGGGGCTCTCCAATCCTTGTTCTCCGCTACTTGCATTATAGAGAGAACCTCCAGATCTGTCATTCTATCCTCTGTTGCTAACAGAGTGATTGACCCCCTGACTCCTTCCTCTGTAGAACTAGCCAACTTAGCCAAGTAGTCAGCTTTCATGTTTTCAGTTCTGGGGATCTGTTCCAAGATGAACTCAATGAACTTGGATATCATGCTTTCTATTACTCTGGCATATTTGACCATTTTCTCATCCTTTACTTCATATGATCCAGCAACTTGTTGAGTCACCAACTGAGAATCAGAGAAAATCCTTACTTTTTGGGCCCCCAAATCAGCTAGCATCTTCATTCCTCTAGCTAAGGCTTCGTACTCTGATTCATTGTTAGAGGCTTTGAAACCTAACCTGACAGCAAATTGTAATTCCTCCTCTGCTGGAGAGATAATTACAATCCCTGCGCCACTCCCCGAGATAGTAGATGAACCATCTACATATGCTCTCCACTCTTTCACTTCCAAGGGTCGAGTAGTTTCTTGAATGAAATCTACTAAGGCTTGTGCCTTGATAGCAGTTCTGGGCTCGAACTCTATATCGTATTCTCCTATTTCCACAGCCCATTTCACCATTCTTCCTGAAAGATCCGGTCGCCCCATTGTTTGTCTCAATGGGAGATTGGTTCTCACCACCACCTTGTGTGCTAAGAAGTAAGGCCTGAGCCTTCTAGCTGTTACCATCACTGCTAGTGCTGATTTCTCCAGTTCTGAGTATCTTTCCTCTGGCCCTTGTAACATCTTGCTCACATAATATATAGGCCTTTGATGACCCCCTCTTCTCTGAAGAGAACAGAGCTCAACGACTGTTCGCCTACAGAGAAATACAAGAACAAATTTTCTCCTCTGACAGGTTTGGTCAATAGGGGTAAGGTGGAAAGATGGATCTTTAGCTCTTCAAAAGCCTTTCCACACTCTTCAGTCCATTTAAATTGAGCTCACTTCCTCAAAATTTTGAAGAAGGGGAGGCTCCTTTCCGCTGATCGAGAGATGAAACGACTCAGTGCTGCAACACGGCCATTTAACCTCTGAATTTCTCTTATGTTCCGAGGTTCTTGCATCTCGAGAACTGCTCTCACTTTCTCCTTGTTTACTTCAATTCCCCGAGGAGTAACCATGTAACCCAACAACTTGCCCGACTGTACCTCAAAGGTACATTTTGTTGGATTAAGCTTCATTCCACTCTTTCGTATTACTTGGAAAATCTCCTCCAGGTCTCGAATGTGATCAGTTTCTTTCATCGTTTTGACCAGCATATCATCTACATATACCTCCATACTCTTACCAATTTGCTCTTTGAAAACCAGATCCACCATCCTCTGATAAGTAGCTCCAGCATTCTTTAGCCCAAAAGGCATATCCACATATCCATATGTGCCACAACACACCACAAAGCTTGTTTTGGGCACGTCCTTTGGATCCATGCGTATCTGGTGATACCCTTGATACGCATCCATCATAGAGAGTAGTTCACATCCTGATGTGGAATCGACCAGTTGATCAATTCGGGGAAGAGGGTAGTGATCTTTAGGACAGGCCTTGTTAAGATCTCGAAAATCGATACACATCCTCCACTTTCCAGCTCCTTTAGAGACCATAACTGCATTAGATAGCCACTCCGGGAACTGGATCTCCACAATATGTTTAGCCATCAATAACTTCTCCACTTCTTCCATTATGACCTTGTCCTTCTCAGCTCCGAATCTCCTCAATTTTTGTTTTATGGGTTTCTCTCCTGGATTTACGTTGAGGCTATGCATAGCCAACGCAATGTCAATTCTCGTGAGATCTGCAGAGTGAAATGCAAAGATATCGACATTGTTTCTCAAGCAATGGATCAGGCTCTGTGATGTCTCATGGTTCATCTGGGTTCCAATTTTTGTGGAACATCCAATCTTGTGTGGAAGGAGTTCCACCACTATGGTCTCCTCTTCTGGTCGGATCTGCATGTGTGGGTCCTCCTCCATCATCTCTTCAGCTTTCATCCTTTTTCCATTAGGGTCATCTCCTCGATCTTGATCTCCTTTGAATGCTCTATCTGCTCTGATGATAGTATCCACATAACACCTCCTGGAACTAGTCTGGTCCCCAGAAACTTCTCCTACATCTTCTCCTACAGGGAATTTCATCTTCATGTGATATGTAGACACCACCGCTTGTAGTGAATTGAGTGCAGGTCTTCCGATGATGACATTGTATGACGAGGGAACGTCTACAATCAGAAAATCCACCATTCTAACTTTCTGCACTGGATACTCTCCGACCCTCAACTGCAGAGTAACTTGTCCCAGAGGCTGGATCGCCCCTCCTACAAATCCGTACAAGGCCGTTTTGACTGGGACCACCTTAACGTTCAGATCCATTTTTTCAAAGCACTCTTTGAATATTATATCGCACGAGCTGCCCGTGTCGATAAAAACACGGGCCACATCATACCCTCCAATCTCCGCTGTGATCACAAGGGCATCACTATGAGGCTGCATAATATTCCCCATATCCTCAGGTCCGAAATGAATCTCGGGCATCCCACTCACTTCCGTCACTTTATGCACTTCTGCTCCCCAAGTGCTGGCCTCTCTAACGAAAGCTTTACGGGCTCGGTTAGAATCTCCATTAGACGGACCACCAGTGATCATTGTTATGTTACCTCTCTTGGGAGGGGGAACATCTTTGGGAGCTGGACCGGCTGGCTCCTTGCCTTTTCCTCTATCATCTCTTTTTCCATATTGCTTATCTCTTTCTGCCCTCACATACTCGGCTAATTGTCCTTCTCTAATCATCCTTTCAATAGCGTCTCTCAGATGACGACACTGATCCGTATCATGGCCATAATCATTATGATACTTACAGAATGTAGCAGACCTGGGATTCTTTGGTCCTCCCTTAGCTGAGTAAGGGAATTTGAACCCAGGCTGGTTCTGCACTACCTCTAGCAGCTGTGAATGTGGTTTGGTCAGAGGAGTGTAATGACTGAAGGATCTAGAATCAGATCTGAATCCTTTCTCCTCATACCTCCTTCTCTTTTCTCCTCCGATCTCTTTCTTTTCACACTAGAGGACTTATCCTCTCCTCTCTTAGTGTTCTGGATTTCCTCCAGATTGATATACTTCTCAGCTCTGGCTAACAGTTCATCGAAAGTCAGAGGTGGACGTTTAGCCAACGATTTGAATAAATCTCCTTCTATCAATCCTTGGGTAAGAGCATTGATTTTCACTTCTCCAGTGGCATTGGGAACCTCTAGAGCTGCTCTGTTGAATCTACTCAAATAAGCCCTCAATCCCTCGCATGTCCTCTGCTTCAGACTCATCAAAGACAATGAAGTTTTCACCTGTCTACGAGCACTCGCGAACTGATGCAAAAATAACGAACTCATCTCTTCGAACGAGCGGATGGAATTGGGTAATAGCTGGGCGAACCATTGCTGAGCTGCTTTAGTCAAAGTCGTCAGAAACACCCGACACATGACTCCATCAGTGTATTGATGGAGTATAGCTCCATTCTGGAACCGTATGAGATGTTCCTGGGGGTCAGAAGTACCATCATACTCGTATGATAATGTCTTGAAATTTCTAGGCAGGGGATCTGAGAGAATCTCTGGTGAGAAAGGCGAACGAGCTCCTCTACCTCCAGAAGTAACAGCTTTACCACACATTTTTCTCATCTCCTCCATCTCTTTCCTCAGGGCCACGATCTTAGTATTCATCGTATCTTGAGCTGAGGATGGAACATATTCCTCCCCCGAGCTGTCCTCTTCCTCTCTTGCTACAGGAGGTGTTGTTCTCTCCTTCCTCTTTCTTGGGCTCGGAGCTCCAGGAGGTAGGACAGATACCACCTCTGTGGATTCTTCTCCAGAAGAGACATTTTTCAGACCTGGAGTAGGAACAACTTTCTTTGGATTGGGAGGCTCTTCCGTGAGATTAACAGTTCCTGGAGTGATAGGAGTACCCACGGTGGGAACCTCTCGGCTAGCCAAAGCTCGAGCCACCTCCGAGTTGATTAACTCTCTCAGGCATTCGACTGTCATCGTGATAACAGGGCCCATGGAAGAGGATGGGATCGTGGGGACCTCCTCTGGCGCCAGGGCCTCCTCTGCTATGCCCTTATCAGCAGTGAGGGCTACGCCTTCGAATGCATCATTTAGATTCTTAGACACTTGACCGTCCATGACTAGTTTGATAAGAAGAAGAAACAACCAATCATTCAAACTAGGTACATCATGCGAGTTCTTTGCAAGAACCTTATTTTTATGAAAGACTAGACATATAGAGAAACCTCACGCCTCAGCTCGATTTCCCACAGACGGCGCCATTTGATGAAACAAAGAGGAGTTCAGATATGAACTACCTTTAAAATGAATAAGATATGGCAATACCTAGTTTGATCCTTTGGGAATCCTTTGATGTTGCTTGAGTGGTCAAATGAAGGTCTGGAAACGGTGGACCTGCAGCAAAACCGGGCCGGAGAGGGTTCCGGCGACGGCCCTCCGACGCTCAAGTCAGTGGATATTCAAATGAATGGATTAGGTGCAAAAAATATAGAGAGGGAGAGTTTTAAGAAAAAAGTGAGTTAACCTTTACAATGATGAAGATGACACTATTTATACCTTCAAGACTCAAGGGCAATATCGTAATTGCGGAAATTAGGGTTTTACTCCGAGGGGACCAAGCCACCTCATCGTCCTTTACTGACATTCGGTTATTTTTGAGTGAAAGGAATACGATTTTCTCAGGGGATATTTGAATATCTTGCAGAGAAGGTACATCAGTACAATGGGACCACTGAAATGAGCTGGCAGAGGCAAAGAACAGCTTCGGAAGAGCATATTATTCATATTGTTTCTAGAGCAATAACCATGGGCACATGAGAGGACTTTCAGATCTGAATTTCCATAGATCAGTTATTAAAAAGGGATAAATCAGGTTTGAATCAGTTCTGAATATTCTCTCTTCTGAAAATCTGAACCCCTTTAGAGGTCTGAAATGAGAGAAATCAGTTATGAATGATAGGACACCATTATGTCCTATCAGTGGGTATACTGAACCGACGAGAGTCCTAATTGAAGATCCAGGTGCAAATAACCACGGCCACCGTGAAGCATCATCAAGTTTTCGATCATCTGTAAACCAGAACATCCTCTAGCTATTTAGAAATAAGTGGAGTAATTAATTATTAGTCTCGAAATTAACGTAAAAAGACAGAATTTATAATGCATATGAATGTAGAGAAACTGATTAAACATCGAAGTACAAAAAGGTATTCGCTGCAGCCCACACATTACTGATAAGTATTCATACGAGTTGAGAAATACATCACAATCTGGTCTACACTTATAAGACAGGGAATTTTGAAAACACTACAAGGTCTGAGAAAAACATCAACAAACTACCACAACTATTTGAAAACAATCACCATCCAGCAACCTAAACCCATAAAATATTCAATAGTCATGGTCTAAGATCCATGGATAATCGTCATCAAAGAAACTGACATTGTTGAATGGGTTAGTATAGTCATCATAATACGCAATATCATCATCATAATACCCATAATCATCAAGTGAGTCGTAATCAGAAAACTGAGACATATATAATCGCTCAGCATCACAGTCGGAGGGGTATGAGTCATCAGCAATCCACTTAATATCACTGATTGAGTCAAAAGGATACTTCATATGTTTTATCTGCTCAGAACATCTTTTGAGTAAAGCCCCTTGTTTTAGATCAAGACAAAAGCATTGACGAAGATCGAGTGATTCAAGGTGGGGACAACCATCAAGAATTGCTTCCAGTCCCTCATTTCTCATCCAATCTGCAAAGAGGCGAAGATGGCACAGATTGGGCATACTTTGTGCAACTGCTAGAGCAAACTCATTAGTGTTTTCTGTAAACTCATCATCTTCTAATAAATAATGTTCAAGTTTCGGCTTCTTAGACCCACGATCATTGAATGAAAATGACTTCAACATAGGGCAAGAAATGCCAAACTTCTTAATATCTTCAGCTTCTACTGTTGGCATGATAATAAGGTGCAACTCTTCCAACTGTGGAAGTTTTTTAACTGCTTCAACCAAACCAACCCCTGAGATGTCAATGCAATCCTGAAGTGTAAGACGCTTGAGGTGACTTGATCTGTTAAAACAATATAACTTTAGACAAGTCAAATGATTCTTGTATAAGAAGAATCTGTGAGGATCAAATGTCCACAAGATATATAAAATTTCTAAAAGCAATAACAATCTCATTGGTCTACCTAGAGAATCTTTAAGATATAACAACACCAAGAACAAGAGAAACACCAATCTTTAGCATATGGAAAATCCACACAGAGAATGTCAACCCCAACAAAGAATGATACGGAGTAAATTTTTATGGTGTAAATTACTGGAAATGGCAAGTACAAAGAAACACAGGAATTAGCAACAAGATTAATATAAAGCCCACTAAACAGTCGGGTATCACTCCAATGCAATCTTGCAATGGCCAAAAAAATCATCAACAATGTATAAAAGCCTATGTTAAAATAATTCACTCTGTTTTTATGGAATTGAAATTCGCAACTACCCATATGCAGAAAACTCTTACGAATACAAATGGACATTCAAGTAAACACCATATTCTTATTGACTAGTAAATTACACAGCTTCAGAAAGAGGAAGAAACTAACAAGTTCATTGCCTCGTGTTATAGATAATGACAAAGAGGGATACCACATGGGCACATGGCACAGTTTCACAGCATCAGTTTTAGTTCTCTTCCAGAAACAATATTATTTTTAACTTCAAAATAGTAAATAGATACTGATACATGTATACCTAAAAGTTATAAAAGTGAAAATACAAACTGATTCCTTTCAAATATATATGTATATACAAACTGATAACTGGCCATAAGTCATACCAGTTCCAACACATTCCCATAAGTTAATTTATGTTAAAACTTCAAAGTGTAAGCAAAACAAGAAACCGGAAAGAGTAATAAAATTCAAATGAAAATAAGCCAAAGGTTATTTAAAATCAGAACCAAATTCCTCTGTTAATACTTGGCAGAGATCTATTCATTACAGCGAGTAACAACGAGGGTCATTCAAGAGGCAAAATCTCATAATTCACTATCAATAATTTTCTTTTTTACATACTTCAATTAGCATATGCGTCTGGTCTGATTACAGAAGCTACCAAAAAGTAACCCACTCAATTATCTTGCGTTATATACACTATCAGTCAACTCACAAAACAAAGATTTTATCAATCTCGCTATGCATCAAATCGTACATGGCGTAAAACAAAACACGAGCACAGAGAATTAATTTATATACAAAAAGGAAATTTGTACCGGTCAGCAACGTAGTTTATCAATTCATCATCACCGAAATAAGTAAGAGTAAGATCAACCAATTGTCCCTGGCTACGATCCACTGCCTGACGGCACATTAAGTCGTATTGCTCCATGAAGTGCTCGGGGTTGTCCAAGTCAATGACCCGCCACATGGAGGGATCGTGGCAAACTCTTCGCCATGTAGTACACACTTTTTGTGCACTTTCCAATATCTCTTGGACGCCGAGCCTTTTCAGTATATTAGCCGTGATATCTAGGGGAAGTTCAATCCACGGCGGCGGCGGCGGGGTTGAGGATGAAGAAATTGCCGCCAAAATCTCCTTCCCCTTTTTCGGCCGGAATTTGAATTTCGATTTCCTTCTCCCCATTCTAGTAGACTCTACTCTAGGGTTATTCTGAATCGCAAGGAATTAAAAAAAAAAAGTGGAATTGAGAAGGGGCATTCGATTTCGAATTCCGTAACTACATTTTAGACGGGGGAATTTACGCCAATTTATATAATTATGTAACGGTTCTGATTTTTTTTATATGATGTGATTGTGAAAAAAAAACAATATGTCAAAAATGGAAAAAAATGAAATGAAAATTTATGAAACATTTGGGATTTTGAAGATTTTGAAATTCGGATTTCAAAATCCTAATGTTTTTTGTGTTTTGTGTTTGTTTTGGGACTTAGGGTAGGATTTAACTTTATAGTATAGGATTATAGGTTTTATGGGTGGTTTGTAGGTATTTATAGGGTTGACTTTTATAGGGTTTATAGGTATTTATAAGGTGGGATTTTGAAATCCTAAATCAAAATTCCAAAGTGTAACGGGGGTGGAGTTTTGAAATCTCAAATCCGAATTTCTCATTCCAAAACAAACATGCCCTAAAAGAAAAGTGGAAATTTTATATTAGGTAGGAGGAAATTGTATTTTAGATAAAGTTATTGGCGGAAAGTGCAAAAAAAAGTAAAATGTTAGAGATAAAAAAGAAAAAATGAATGACAATATATGTAATTTTTGGTAAAAATATGAATAATTGTTAAAATATATGTGATGTCTCGGTACAAATATGGATATTTATTACTCCCTCCGTCCCAACTTAACTTTCACACCTATTTTTTGGGTCTAAACTTCATCAGTATAATATCTACAATATTGCATTTAAGGTAAGTCCATTCACTTACTTATTTTTTTATAAAATTATATTTTAAAATTCAATTTATTATAATATTTTTTAAAATTGAGTGAACAGTACGTATGAAAGTTAAGATGAGACGGATGGAGTAATAAACTTGTCAATGTTACATTCGGTTTTAAAATAAAGTTTTACATTTGTAACTCACGTGAATTGTCGAAGTTCCTCGCGACAACCAAGTTAATGATTTTGCGTTGTTTGCATAACTCAGTGTGATTCAAACATACTAATATCTATTAAAAAGTCAGGGAAAAAAAAAATCACAAGCCAGTCTTCCTAAAACTAAAAATTGTAGAATCTTCTATTAAAAAAGATCTCAAATCACCTCTTTGTTTTTAGAATGGTAATTTGGGATTCTTTGGTGAAGGGTTCTACAAAGTTCTTTTAAATGATAATTAATCTGTGATTTTTTTTTTAAAAATTGTTAATTGATATTAATATGTGTAGCTCTCAATCATGACATGTAAATGTCATCAAGTTATCAATTCAGTTGCTACATTTTTGTATGCAACCTTACTAATAATTGATTCGTGTGTGACTAAAATTGTTAGCACCCAATCAAAGAGAGATCCGAACAAGTTGACTAAACCATTAGAAAAACTATTACAATATCCAGCAACAAAAACCAGCTAGCACGACAAAACAAAAATAGAAAAAGTAAGATAATTATGTTAAGCCGGGCAATCACTGGATCACATAGCAAGCATTATTGAAGTCCATGACCATTCTGATGTTCAAGCTGTCCGAAGCTCAACTATAATTATGGTCAGAGATCCAAAAACTGGAAATATTTGAAACTGAACGGGTCAGAATAGCAAATCACCACATTCGAATTCAGAATTGTCAAAACACCATCCATTATAGCCCTGTAGCAAACCATGCAATTTCTCTTGAAAGTGAATAGCCAGCAAGCGACTTAATATCACTGACGGAGTCATAAGGGCGTTTCTGATGTTTTATCTTCTCATAATATCTTTTGCCTAAAGTAAATAGGTCAATATGAAAGCATAGGCGGAGATCAAGTGTTTCAAGGTGGGGACAACCATCAAGAATGGCTTCTAGTCCCTTATTTTTCATTGTGTTGCAAATAACACTAAGATGACGCAGATTAGGCATGCTTTTTGCAATTGCTTGAGCACACTTACTACTGTTTAGTCCAAAGTTATAATCTGAGATGTATGTACTGCCAGGATGCTGAAACCTCAATTCATTAAATGTAAATGACTTCAACATAGGGCAGGAAATGCCAATAGAATAAATGTGTAGAGGTTTGACTGATGCCATGACAGTAAGGTGCAACTCTTCCAAGAGTGGAAGTTTTTCAACTGCTTCAACCAAACCAATCCCAGTTATGCGTTTGCATTCACGAAGCGTAAGACACTTGAGGTGACTTGATCTGTTGAAACAGCACAACATTAGACCAGACAAGTGATTCTTGGCAAAGCAAAATGTATCAAAATCACAGAAAGAATGTGAACATCACCAATGAATGATGAATGCATAAGGGCAGTAGTGTTACATAGCTGCAACATAATATATTTAATCGATATATTCATCCAGCACAGCAGGTATGAAAGGAAGACTATGTATGAAGATTTTTTTTAAAAATCTTTTTACCGAATTGCAACTATCAATTGCAAGGAATTCTTATGAAACAAAAATGACAATGAGATACCACAATTCCAACTTATTAAAATTGCTCAAAGGTGGGATTGAAGATTTCACAGACTTAGAAGTTGTACAGTAGAAAGAGTAAGCTAAGCAGAAAAGGTAAGAGCAAGAGAATTTTGATTTCGTTCGAATCTCCAGTTAATTTCTTTTGTAGAATGGGAGAATTCACCAAGCAAATGCAGTTCTGTCAATCTCAATATCCAGATTTTCATCTCATACTCCTTGAAACCTATGTTGCAATTTGGAGATAATTTTGGATTGTACAGAGAAACTGTCAAATATCTGACCAAACACAAATGCATTCAATTTACTACACCTATAATTTAAAATTAATCTTACAGAAGCTTAAATATCAGTAAGCTGAAAGAAGAATAAAATTATGATGCAACTTTTCTATCTATCACCGCATATAGCATGATGCACAGATATGCCTCAAAAAGAACTAGTATTAACGAAACAACAACAAAATTGGGAAAAGAAAGCAAATATGCATCCAACCATAATTTGTGAATTTCAAAAGAGGGAAATTGTACCGATCAACGACGTAGTGTAACAATTCGTTATCACCGATTTTATCAAAGCTAATTCGGATCAGTTGTCCCTGGCTCCGATCCACCGCAACACGGCACAAATGTAACAATTCGGCCACATTGTAATTGACGGCGGTGCCGCCGACGTGAATAACTCGCCAGAATGAGGGATCCAGGCAGACTCTCCGCCAGGTAGTACACACTAGCTGTGCGTTTTCCAGTATATCTATAAAATCAAGCCTTTGCAGGATATTAGCCGTGACGTCTCCAGGCAAATCAACCCACAGCGGCGGCGTTGAGGATGAAGCAACAGCCATTGGGATTTAATTTTAAAATCAATTTACATTACTAAACTTACCTCATTTATTCCCTACCAAAATCAATTAACAATTTTTCTTTCAATAATTAGAAAATTTAAATAAAAGTTTGAAAAATATTTTAAAAAATCAACTAAATATTTATTAAATAAAAAAATCAAATATTTGATTTAGTTGGACAAGTTAAAATATGACACATTTTCTTGATAAATTAATGAGTATTTGGGAAATGACCAACAAGCGTGATGCATGTAGAGTAGAGTAATTACATGGAATACTTTTCATTTGTTTCCAATTCCCGAATCCAAAAATGAAAATGAATTGCTTGTAGATTTCACAGATAGCTAACATCCTGCAACGCCTGTACACATATATACTTGAAAGAAGTGTGCACTACTATTTGGCGGAGAATTTGCTCTGATCCCTCCCATCTGGCGAGTCCTTCATATCGAAGACGATATTTTCTTTGATGAACGGATCCGTAACCAGGGCCAGTTGGCAGATCTTTCTATTAAATATGTCTGCTAAACTACATTTGTTATACCTAGTCAAAGAAGTCAATCTTTGACAAGTCAATCCTAGTCATCAGCTTACGTGGCGAGGACCAGTCAACAAAGTCTTGCGACGACTAGTCAACAAGACCAAGAAAATGTAATAGATTTAATGTATTTAATATATTTAAGTGCTCGTCCAAAGATGTTGGCGAGCACATGTTTTAGTTAGCTGCTCGCCCAAATGTGTGGCGAGCACGTGTCTATCTTAGCTAGAAAAGTCTAAGTATTGAAGCATTGGGAGACAGCATGGAGCGTGGCGACCACACTCCTCGGCATGGTCCTCCGGTGACCACCGTAGCTCAGCTCCTCGGCATCTCGGCGAGGACGAGCACCAGAGGCGGTTTAGCATTAAATGCGCCATCAAATCACCTTTTCGGGCAGAAGTCAGGTCCAATAAGGGCATGCCACGTGTAAAGGGCGGGCAGCCCCTAGAAACCACTATATAATGCCTAAAAGAGGCTCATTTGTACACAAGTTACACATTTTCCACAAAATCACCCAACCCAAAGCAATATACTCTCCCAAGCTTTTACGCTTTAGCTTCTCAAAGAAGCTACATCTTTGTGTTCTTCATTAATTCTTGTTGGTTCTTCATAAGATCATCAAGATCATCACATAAATGCTCCCTAAACACGTAATAAACCCCTGATCATTATACATGTTTGTCTCGTGCTAACAAATAGTCCACATCCGATTCAACCATCAAAAGCACGTACAACATTTGGCGCTAGAAGGAGGGGACCTTTTACGTGTTCATCACTCTCAGTTTCGACCGATCATCGAGCGATCGGTTAGCAAACTCCGTTTTCAGGTTTTTAATCGGTAGTTCCACCTTTTAAAGCTTTGTTTACGTATTTCCGTGTTCTTCGTGTTCTTGAATATTTGCAATATTCGAGACATATTTTGGAGTTTGATCTCCGTGTAACTTGTTTTTAAGTTTTAGTTGTTGTTACTTTGCTTCTAAGTAGTTGTAATAGCACGTTCTTCTGCGTAAGAACTTTAATCTTTCGTTTTTAAGTGTCGAAAGCTTAAGAACAGTCATATCTTTGTAATAATCTCCAAGAGACACTCTTTAAACGATGTCTCATCACACTCCTCAAGACGGATTTGTTGCTCCCGGAGGGAACGAGCACCCTCCGGCGCCGCCGGTGAATCCGTTTGCGAACTTAAACATGGGGGACATTCTGAATGATCCCCAACATTTGAAGGACTTTTCTGACTACCTCTTGGAGAAGAGGAGGCAGAATGAGAAGGAAGAGCTTGAGAAGGCCAAGGATCAGGCCTTCGACAGAGCTCGCAAAGCCAAAGGGAACGAAGAAGATAACCGTTCCTATCACTCCAACTCTGTTCACCCCCAGGACAGAGGAAAAAACAAAGTTGCCGAGCACTCCCACAATAGCCACACGGGAGACTCGCGACACAGAAATTCGGTTTTCAACCGGATGGATGACAAAGATAGAAGGGCTCCTCGCCGAGTGCCCTTCAATGTGGATGGCCGACCAGGCAGAGCCGACCACCACCGAGATCACGCTGATAAGAGAGATCAGGGTGACAGAGTCTCAGCTCTTGATCGAGTGGGACCAGGGAAGGGTTCGCGAGCTCCGGCGAAGAGTTATCGCAGCCATCATTCTGACAGGCACTCTCCCAGGCGATCACGTCATGATGATCGCCCAGCCGCATCCCAAGGGAGTCGACGCGACGAGGACGTCGTCCCCAGGCCACAGACCGCCGAGGAGGGGGCGAATCGCCCAGTTCCTCGCAACTCAAAAATTGATGAAGCAGGAGATGGACGCTCTGCGAGCAGAGGTGGTCGCCTCGAAGCAAGGGACCACACCACCAATCACTCTGCCCGCACCTCCACTAAGTGTTGCAATCCTTACCGCCCCCATTCAAAGAAAGATTCAAATGCCCTCCATGCCGGCATACGATGGTGCATCCGACCCCAGAGTACACTTGTCCAAGTACTCCAACTACATGGCCTCAATCGGGGCAACGGACGCCACCCAATGCAGAAACTTCTCCCTAACTTTGGGAGACCGGGCTCATCGATGGTACACAACTTTGAGTCCCGGATCGGTCACCTCATTCATTGAGCTGGGACAACTCTTTCTGACCTACTACAGGTCAATTGCTGCTCGCCCAGCCTCAAAGCAACGTTTGGCAAACGTTCGCCAATCTATAAATGAGTCAGGCAAGGACTTCATCGAGCGCTTCGATAGGCTGGTGATCGATGGGGAGGCCGTGAACGATGAGACGAAGCTGATTTCAGCCGTTTCCGGTCTAAGGATAGGTACCAAGCTTTGGGAATCTATCCATCTTACTTTTCCCAGTTCTTATGCGGACTTCCGCACGAGGGCTGGGAACTTCATCCAAATGGAGGAAATCATGGACGCCGCCAAGGCTAGCGAGCAGCCTGAGGCGTCCAAGAGGGTCTGGCCCAAAAAGAATGCAAACACTGGGGAGTCGTCCCAGCCCAAGAAGGCGACCACTCAAGCTGGCAGTGCTCGCCCAGCGAACTTCAGGCCTTTCGAGGAGTCTCCTGAGATCATCCAGTTCAGAGAATCTCTCTCTCTTGATCCCAGGGGCATTTTTAATGCAGTCAGGGGAAAGAATCTGCTCCCCCAGGCAAAGCCAATGCATACAAGTGATGAAAACCTAGATGGTAGCAAATTCTGCGACTACCACAACTCCATCGGCCACCACACCAATGGGTGCCGAGACTTGGTGAGAAACCTTTTTAAGCTGTACAATGAGGGCAAGCTCGCCCAGTTCATCAAGCCTCTTGGAAATGGCGACAACAGGGGAAAAAACGTCGCGACGACAGCGACGACCTGCGCCAACAACTGAATCGTCCCAAGCTGACTCCTCCCATGCCACAGAATCCTGGAAACGACATTGATAACGTGGGAGCCTGTCTGGTTATAGAAGGCCCTTTGGGAGGAACCCAATCTGGGAAAGAGCTATCTGTTCGCCGAGCTCAGAGTGAGCAGCGAGCACTGAACAATGTTCATCAGGTGTGCGTCGCTCCGACTGCCGAGAAGCCTCTATCTCACCAAATCCTTTTCTCGGACGACGACCTGAACGGCGTGGTGCACCCAAACAATGATGCTTTGGTCATCACGGGGAAGATCATGGGAACAAACGTCCATCGCCTGATGGTCGACACCGGGGCATACACCAACATCCTTTTCAAGCATACTTTGGATGCTCTCGGTGGATATCCGGAATACATTGAGCCTTGCGATGATATAATCGTAGGTTTTGGGGATACGCACAGCCATCCCATCGGGAAAATCAGACTGTCCCTGGAGCTGGCATCATCAAAAGAGCCAACAATGCATCACACTAGGCAGCTCGACTTTATGATCGTAGACATGCCATCGTCCTACAACACTTTCCTCGGCCGTCCTTTCTTCAACGAGTTCAAGGTGGCCGTTTCTACCTTTTATTATTGTGTAAAGTTTCCAACCCCGGCGGGAGTTATAACCGTCAAGGGCGATCAGACGCGGGCGAGGGAGTGTCTCGTCCGTTTTGCAAAGCGTCATTCTAAGGAAAGTACTATGATTGGCCAGTATATTGAGTGTCAAACACAAAATCAACAAGTGAACTACTTGGAGGGTCTTCCTAGCAAGTACAGAAAGATTGAAGTTGGGGAGTGCAGTCGTAGTTCCGGCGACCACCAAGTTGAGGCGAACGAGAACGCCTCCATGGAAGTGGACGACCACACCCCAATGGATATCGACGAGCAGACAATCTCGGGCGACCAGCTCCCCGACGACCAGTGGCCAGAAAACTTTCCGGATCTGGAACCTAGGTTAGGTTTTGAGCCAGAGTTCGGAATCGAGGATCCTCGTTGGAAGGAACCTAAAGAGCGGGCAACTTCAGCGGAGGATCTCGAAACCATTCATTTAAACGAAGCTCGTCCAGAACTCGAGGTATTCATTGGTTCGAATTTACCAGAACATTTGCGGTCAGACATGGTCGCATTCTTGAAAGAAAACATCGGTGCATTCGCCTGGTCACACGAGGATATGGTGGGCATCCCCACGAATCATGCCTGCCACAGATTGAATATTGATCCAGCAAGGAGACCTATCACCCAAAAATGAAGGAAATTTGGGCCTGATAAATATGCGGCTTTGGCGGTCTCAAGAAATTGATCGACAATAAATTAATCGAGAAAACTGGAACTGATCCCGAGTGGTTGGCCAATCCAGTGCTCGTCAAAAAAACGACCGGGTCGTGGAGATTGTGTATAGACTTCACAGATCTAAACGACGTCTGTCCCAAAGATCACTTTCCGATGCCCCACATTGATCACCTAGTAGACAATACAGCGGGGAACGAGATGTTAACTTTCATGGATGCTTTCGCGGGCTACCATCAGATCGCGATGCATCCCGACGACCAGCGGCATACGGCCTTCATGACGGCCACCGATATGTATAGCTGGAAGAGAATGCCTTTCGGTTTGAAAAACGCGGGGGCAACATACCAAAGACTGGTAAATAAGATGTTTGAGAAACACATCGGCGAGATGGTGGAGGTCTATATCGACGACATCGTTGTCAAAAGCTTGCGAAAAGAGGATCACCTACACCACCTCGCCATGACGTTCGATATACTGAAAGAATACAACATGAAGTTAAATCCGAAAAAATGCAGTTTTGGTGTTAGCTCAGGAAAATTTCTGGGGCACTTGGTTAGCCAGCGGGGCATCGAGGCGAATCCGAGTAAAATTCAAGCAGTCATTAACATGCAAAGCCCAAGGAACGTGAAAGAAGTACAGAGGTTAACAGGATGCCTTGCATCGCTGAACAGATTTATTGCACGAACGGGCGATCGTTGCAAACCTTTTTTCGATGCTCTGAAAAAAGGGAGGTTCGAATGGACCGATGAGTGTGAGAAAGCTTTCGAGAAGTTAAAGGAATATCTATCGGATCCGAAGATCCTATCTAAGCCAGTCCCCGGCGAAATTTTATATCTATACTTGGCGGCCACTGACTGTGCAATCAGTTCAGTGCTCGTCCGAGCTGAGAGGAGCACACATCTGCCTATCTACTACGTAAGTCAAACATTGAGAGATGCGGAGTTGAGATACACTCCAATGGAAAAATTGGCATACGCACTGGTCATGAGCGTCAGGAAACTAAGGCAATACCTTTTCGACCACGAGGTGGTCGTCCTCACAACCTTTCCACTCCGACGAGCACTGCATCGTCCGGATACCACTGGAAGACTTTTGAAATGGTCAGTGGAAATAGGGCAATTTGGGCTCACCTATGCACCTAGAACGGCAATCAAGGGACAAGTGCTGGCAGAATTCATTGTAGAGCTCACTTTCCCGGAAAAAGTGGACGAGGGAATCGAACTTCCTTGGACACTGTTCGTCGATGGCTCGTCGACGAGCACCAAAGCAGAGGCAGGAATCGTCCTCACCAGCCCAACCCGACAGACGTTTGCTTCGGCGACCGAGTTCGAGTATCGGGCGACCAACAACGAAGCAGAGTACGAGGCTCTGGTTGCAGGAATCAAGATGGCTATGTCCGTGGGCGCCAGAAAACTGAAAAATTTTTCTGACTCTCAACTGGTTGTATGTCAAATAAAGGGCGACTACGAGGCTCGCGGCGATCAAATGATAAAGTATCAAGAGCTAGTGAAAGGATTACTCGAGCAATTTGATCAATTCCACATCGAGCAAATCCCTAGGGAGGACAATACGCAAGCAGATGCGTTAGCTCGGCTGGCCACTTCAGAGGGGGAGGCAATATTTTCAGAAGCGACCATCACTAAAATTTCTTCCCCATCGGTGAACAGAGGTCATATTTTGCAGGTTGAAGCGACGAGGACTGGAGATCGCCGATCATCAAGTACATCAAGACCGGCGAGCTCCCGGGGGACAAAGTGAAAGCAACCAGATTGCAGCTCAGGTCCGTAAGGTACACTGTTATTGGCGACCAGCTGTACAAATGGGGTTTTTCAATGCCTTTATTGAAATGCCTCGGGGAAGACGAAGCGAAGATCGTCATGTACGAAATCCACGATGGATCTTGTGGAAATCATACAGGGGGGCAAGCGCTCGCGTTAAAGATCATGAGGCAAGGCTACTTTTGGCCAACACTGAAGAAGGATGCAATTCATTACGCCCAGGCATGCAAGAGATGTCAAGCTTTTGCACCAGCTATTCACTCACCTCCAGACGAGCTCATATCCGTCTACAGTTCTTGGCCCTTCGCAAAGTGGGGCATCGACATCATTGGACCTTTCCCGCCTGGCGTCGGGGGGTAACTTTCGTAGTCCTAGCAGTCGATTATTTCACCAAGTGGACCGAAGCGAAGGCATTGAAGACCATCACAACGGCCCAGATGACAAGTTTCATATGGAAAAACATAATTTGCAGGTTCGGCCTACCACGAGCAATAGTGACCGACAACGGACGTCAATTCACAAGTCAAGACATGCTGGATTTCTGCTCAGAGTGGAACATCAAGAAAAAAATTTCAACACCCTATCATCCACAATCGAATGGTCAAGTAGAGGCAATCAACAAAATCATCAAGCACACCTTGAAAGCTAAGCTAGATGGATTGAAGGGCAAATGGGCGGACGAGCTGCACATGGTTCTGTGGGCATATCGGACGACCACGAGGAATTCTACTGGTGAAACTCCGTTCGCACTCGCGTTCGGAACCGAAGCTGTCATACCAGCAGAGGGGCAAGTCCCCACTTTTCGAGTAGCAAATTATGATGAGTAGTTGAATAACGATGCACAGCTCTCCGACTTGGACTTCCTAGAAGAGCGAAGGCTAACAGCGGACGAGAAGAACGTGGTCTACAAGCAAAGGTCAGAGCGCTACTACAACACCAAAGTACGTGCTCGCCAATTCTCTATCGGCCAGCTCGTACTTCGATGGGCGACGGAGCAGTCCATTGGCATACTTGGCCCGACTTGGGAGGGTCCGTACCGAATAACGTGCACACTCCTGAACGGATCGTACGAGCTAGAAGATCTAGAGGGCAAGCCGAGCAAGTACCCATGGAACGCGGTCAAGCTGAAGAAGTATTACCAGTAAGTTTTTAATTTTTTCATATTTGTATAGTTTGTATCTAGTCATCATTTCAATACAAGTACAAGTTTTAAATTTCCATCAAGTGTTAGATAAGTTTGAATTTTTAGACAAGGCTCTGCGTAGCCTTCTAGGAAACAAAATACGAGCACTCTTTCTTAACGATGCTCGCAAGGTAATGGCGACGACGACCACTACCTATCAAACAAAAAAGAGTTCAAACCGACGAATGGTTAACTCTAAAAGACGAGCACTCTTTCTTAACGATGCTCGCAAAATAAAGACGAGCACTCTTTCTTAAAGATGCTCGCAAGGTAGTAGCGACGACGATCACTACCTACCAAACAAAAAAGAGTTCAACCGACGAATGGTTAACTCTAAAAGACGAGCACTCTTTCTTAAAGATGCTCGCAAAAGACAAAGACGAGCACTCTTTCTTAAAGATGCTCGCAAAAGACAAAGACGAGCACTCTTTCTTAAAGATGCTCGCAAGGCAAAGACGAGCACTCTCCCGCAAAGATGCTCGCAATAAAAGGAGTTTCAAAAAGACAAGTACTTATTAAAAAATGCTTGCAAAAATTAATCATAACATAAATCGAAAAGCAAACACATCATAAGCAAAAAGTTTCATTCATTGAAAAGCCTTGAAGGCTGAAATTACAAAAGAGGCCCTAAGTGGCCGAACAGTCCTAAGAAAAAACAAAATAAAACAAAATACAAGTAAACTAAGCTACCGGAGCATTCTCCTCGGCAGGAGCATCCTGCTCGCCGGCAACTTCCTCCTCGTTCACAACCTCCTCGGCAGGAGCATCCTGTTCGCCCTGTTGAGGTGGGGAGTCTTCGGGAGGATCCGAGAACAGCACCGGAACTCCCAAAAGTCGAGGGAACTGGAGTCCCATTCGCATCAGTGGAAGCAAGGGGAGTTCTGTTTCCGGCTGAGGATTTTCTTTCATAAGGAGGTCATCCAAAAACCCACCAAGGGGAATCACGTCCACTTCCGGATGAACGTCCAGCAATCGATGAATGAGCCCGTGGGCAGTAAGCGCCACCGATAACATGGCAACGCCCCCAGCGACCTCATTGGTCTCATCTCGCTCATTGGTCATATCGACCAGCTCTTGCCGGAGAGTAGCCAACTCTTCTTCATCAGCTGCAGATTTATTTTGGAAAGAGTTTACCTCGGCGCATTTCATTTTCAGCTCATCCTCGGCAGCCTGGAGGCGAGCACGGAGACGTTCGATCTCTTGAAGATCTTCTTGATCCTTCTTTCGAACCATCTCAAGTTGGGCCTCAGAATCGGCCAACTTTGCCTCGAGGTCGACCACCTTCCTCTCAACAATGGCTTTAGCCTTAGCCATTTGGGTGAGTCTCGCGCTCCTCTCCTCGCTGACCTTGCGGCTCTCGGCGATCTGAACGGCAAGCCTCTCGACGGTGTAGGAGGCACGGGTCAGGTCGATGGCGGCCAGGCGCGCGTTCTCCAGAGAGCTCTGGTTGTTCACCTCGTCGAGCAGCGTGGTCGTCAGCGACCGGGGTACATTCTTCATAACCCTTTGGACGAGCGGGTCCAGAGGTTCTTGAGTGGCCGCATCCCGCGACCGAAAGAAGCCGAGGAGGTTGTCGTTGTAAGGCTCAACGATCGAGTTCTCGGCAACCCTAAAGAAAAAAGAGAAGAGTTAGAAAAAAAGTACTTGAAAAATATTCTAAAGCTTTATTGATAATAAGCTTACCTGGCAACCCTTGCGGCATCCCAGTCGAGAAGTGTGTTGTCTCCCTGAGCCCTCTCCCCGGCCGACGAGCTCGCTGCAGTCTCTCGCGACCGAGTGCTTCGGGGAGGGGGGATACGACCTGAGTGGGGGGAGGCGAGCTACCCCTCGGCGGAGGAGATCTCCTCGGCGAGACCCTCTGCTCGACAGCAGGTGGGCGAGAAGAACCCCCTCGAGTTGTTCTAGCAACTCTCTTAGGTGGAGCCCCCGAGGTCTCCGCCCCCTTCCTTTTCTTGCCGGTACCGTCAACTACCTTGCGCTCGCGCAGCATTCTCGCTTGTTGCATCATCCTGCTCGACAGTATGCGATCAACTTCGACGGATGGAGGAAGGTAAGTAACAACTCTCTCCGGAACCACTACTAAGAAAGAAAGACGAGAAGTTAATATTTACGAGGAGCAATTTCACAAAAACCTAGCAAATTCACAAAAAACTTAGAAATATGTTGATACCTGGAGGGAATTCTCGGGTGAAGTGATGAGGAGGTACTCTGAGACCTGCTCGCTCACGCATACACTCCCTGTTCAAAAAGCGACAGGACCTCTCCAGGTAGCGACGATTGAGAACGCAGCAAATGTGGTATTGGAAGAGAGGCGTAAGACGGTGCTCGACAGTCTTCTTGCGAACAAGTTCACCTACAAAAACGAGGAGTTAGTCAGTATAGAAAGAGCGAGCAGAAATAAAAATAACTTACCACGAATTCTTTGATACTCAGTATCAAGGGGAATGCGATCAGAGGAGCCATCCGGCTTCACTGGACTTTTCCAGTCCCCGGCTACCCACCACCAGTTGGTTTTCCAATCCCTAATCTTGTTGGGAACCCCCTCAACCAATTTGAAATTATCTCGGCCCCTCACGTAGTAGTATCCATGGCCCACTTTCTCTCCGGCCTCGGCCGCCTGAAGAAGATAGTTGATCTCTTTCGGGCTAAGCCAGGTGTTCCGACATCCATTCTCGGCCGCCACCAGGCCGAACAGTGTAAGAATGCCGATCAGGTTCGACCAACCGTTCGGCAAAATTTGAGAAGGGGCCACCTTCAAGAAATGTAGAAAGTTTGAGATACTGGGGTGCAGGGGGAACCTCAGCCCTGCCTCCATCATGCCGATGTTGACGGCGACCATCCCTTCTGGCGGCTGGTCGGCCCTCTCATCTTGGCGAGGAACGAAGAAACAGACGTCGGCCGGTAGTTGGTACTTTTTTCGAGAATTTTCTAGCTGGGCCGAGGAGACCTTACTCGCGTACTCGCTTGCTTCGTAATCTGATTGTAAAGCTTCTCGGTACGGGCGAGGAACCTCTCGAGGAGGGTATTCGCAGAAATATTTATAGTAGGCCTCCCTCGAGACCTCGTCGCCTCCCAGATTTTCCCTACCACTCAAAATGTCCTTTATGCTCTCAGCATACTGAACAACCTCCTCGAAGTCCTCGCGGAGACTCCTCGTCAAAGTCTCCTCGACTTGGGTAGTTTCTAACTGTTCGCCCACCCCTCGATTCAAATCCGGATCACGCAGATCTGAGTCCGTCTCCTCGTCATCACACTCCTCGGCATCATTGCCGGCATCGTCCCTATCGGATTCATCGTGCTCGTCGACGTCGACGTCGACGACCACTGCCTTTCCAAGATTACGGACTCCAACATTTATGGGTTCTGGGGAGTGGATCCTAGAGTCCGAGGAGGATGCCCTCTCCATTAAGGCCAAGGCCAAACGGTCTCCGCCGCCGGAGTTTTCAGAGCCACCAACCAACGGCGGCGGACCACCATCGGAACCACCACCAAAGCCACCAAACTCCATTTTTTCTTAAGAAATGGGGGAGAAAGAAGTTTTAAAGAAAGAAACTCGCCGGAAAAGCTTGAGAGAGAAGCTTGGAAGGAAGCTTGAGGAAATTCGAAAATGGCAAAAGTGAAAAGTGTTTCAAAGAAGGTGAAAGTCATATTTATAGGCGAAATCGACCAGGGACCTATTAGCAAAAAACGGGGTCAAAAAAGCAATTTTCCCAAAAATTTGGGTTCATTTCCGAATTTGAGTTCGGCGAGTGGACCCCACGCGCGACCTTTGAGGTCGGCACGCGCCCCACGCGCGCAATTCAAATTTCGGGCGCCGATCACGCGCCTGACACAAGTCACATCAGCCATCATTAAAGGCGCTTCGAAAGGCGTGCTCGGCGTAGGAAACGAGGCGACCGCCTCCAATTTACGTCATCAAGATTTCAAAATCGATTTGTTTATCGAGAACAAATCCACTTTCCAAGAAGACGATCAGACTGCTCGCCTTACCATTCTACGAATACGAAGAAAGGCGACCAGGGGGCAAATGTTATACCTAGTCAAAGAAGTCAATCTTTGACAAGTCAATCCTAATCATCAGCTTACGTGGCGAGGACCAGTCAACAAGACCAAGAAAATGTAATAGATTTAATGTATTTAATATATTTAAGTGCTCGTCCAAAGATGTTGGCGAGCACATGTTTTAGTTAGTTGCTCGCCCAAATGTGTGGCGAGCACACGTGTCTATCTTAGCTAGAAAAGTCTAAGTATTGAAGCCTTGGGAGACAGCATGGAGTGTGGCGACCACACTCCTCGACATGGTCCTCCGGTGACCACCGTAGCTCAGCTCCTCGGCATCTCGGCGAGGACGAGCACCAGAGGCGGTTTAGCATTAAATGCGCCATCAAATCACCTTTTCGGGTAGAAGTCAGGTCCAATAAGGGCATGCCACGTGTAAAGGGCGGGCAGCCCCTAGAAACCACTATATAATGCCTAAAAGAGGCTCATTTGTACACAAGTTACACATTTTCCACAAAATCACCCAACCCAAAGCAATATACTCTCCCAAGCTTTTACGCTTTAGCTTCTCAAAGAAGCTACATCTTTGTGTTCTTCATTAATTCTTGTTGGTTCTTCATAAGATCATCAAGATCATCACATAAATACTCCCTAAACACGTAATAAACCCCTGATCATTATACATGTTTGTCTCGTGCTAACAAATAGTCCACATCCGATTCAACCATCAAAAGCACGTACAACATTTGGCGCTAGAAGGAGGGGACCTTTTAAGTGTTCATCACTCTCAGTTTCGACCGATCATCGAGCGATCGGTTAGCAAACTCCGTTTTCAGGTTTTTAATCGGTAGTTCCACCTTTTAAAGCTTTGTTTACGTATTTCCGTGTTCTTTGTGTTCTTGAATATTTGCAATATTCGAGACATATTTTGGAGTTTGATCTCCGTGTAACTTATTTTTAAGCTTTAGTTGTTGTTACTTTGCTTCTAAGTAGTTGTAATAGCACGTTCTTCTGCGTAAGAACTTTAATCTTTCGTTTTTAAGCGTCGAAAGCTTAAGAACAGTCATATCTTTGTAATAATCTCCAGGAGACACTCTTTAAACGATGTCTCATCACACTCCTCAAGACGGATTTATTGCTCCCGGAGGGAACGAGCACCCTCCGGCGCCGCCGGTGAATCCGTTTGCGAACTTAAACATGGGGGACATTCTGAATGATCCCCAACATTTGAAGGACTTTTCTGACTACCTCTTGGAGAAGAGGAGGCAGAATGAGAAGGAAGAGCTTGAGAAGGCCAAGGATCAGGCCTTCGACAGAGCTAACAAAGCCAAAGGGAACGAAGAAGATAACCGTTCCTATCACTCCAACTCTGTTCACCCCCAGGACAGAGGAAAAAACAAAGTTGCCGAGCACTCCCACAATAGCCACACGGGAGACTCGCGACACAGAAATTCGGTTTTCAACCGGATGGATGACAAAGATAGAAGGGCTCCTCGCCGAGTGCCCTTCAATGTGGATGGCCGACCAGGCAGAGCCGACCACCACCGAGATCACGCTGATATGAGAGATCAGGGTGACAGAGTCTCAGCTCTTGATCGAGTGGGACCAGAGAAGGGTTCGCGAGCTCCGGCGAAGAGTTATCGCAGCCATCATTCTGACAGGCACTCTCCCAGGTAGACACGGGCGGTTTGTAACCGGAAAACCGCCGAACAGTTTAACCGCCGGTTTTCCGAACCGGCGGTTTCTGTTCCAAAACCGAACCGCAACCGTATTTTCACGGTTCGGTTGCTGATATTGTAAACCGGCGGTTTCGGTTAAACCGGCGGTTTTCCGGTTAACCGTCCAAACCGCCGGTTTTCGGTTTACTTTTTTTTTTTTTTTTTTGTAATTTTAATTTATAGTTCGATTATTTTGTCTTTTTACTCATCATTTTTTTAAATTGTTGTAAGTTGTAACTTGTAATTATATATGAACTTATTGAACTATAAGTTACCGCACTAAGTCACTATTCACTAACCACTTACTAAACATAAGCATTTAACTTAAACATTTGAATAAAAATTACTAAACATAAGCATTAGAAATTTAGAATTTAGAAATAGAAGTAAACATAAGCATTTAAATAAACTAAAATTACTAAACATTTTAATAAAAACATAAACACATAAACTAAAAATTAAAATTACTAAACATTTGAAAAAAAACATAAACTCATAAACTAAAAATTAAAATTACTAGCCATTAGCCAACTCCAACTCTCCAAGTAGCCATTAATATTTAATAATTTAAACATTTGTCCGGATGCTTGGTTTGCATGTGCTTCGCGTATGTTCCGTATCCTCCACCGCGCTTAAATTTATATTGCGTACCACAATAGTTGCAACAAAGTTGATATGATCCATCAATTGGATTTTGACCGATAACACGAAAGTGATTTTGAAGGGCTCTATGAAAACGAAAATTGGGAGGGAAAGGAAAATCGAATTGTTGTTGAACTCGAACCGTCGGCGGCGGAGGTGGTTGAATGGGTTGATCGACTTCCTCTTCGTTTGTAGGATTGACATTCAAATTTGTTACAATTGAATGATTTGAAGATCCTTCATTTGCCATTTGAATTGAAATTTGAAGTTGGGGAAATGAGAAAATGAAAATAAGACTATAAGAGAATAAGAGATTGAGTTTGGTGTGAAAAATGAGTTGGAAAAGGGGGTATTTATAGGACAAATTGACAAAATTCGAAAATAAAAAAAAAAAAAAAAATTCGGCAACCGGCGGTTGCAATTTCAAATTTTATGACCGTTGGAAATTCAACGGTCCAGATCAGTTGACCGTTTGAAATCCAACGGCCGAGATTAATGCGGGAATAAAAAAAAAAATTAAACGGTCAAAACCGGCGGTTAAACCGCCGTTCCGGTTAACCGCCGGTTTGAACCGGTTTACTTTAATTCAAATTCTGACCGTTATAAATCCAACGGTCCAGATCTGTTGACCGTTGGATTTCGACGGCCCAGATTGAAACGCGTGGCGGTTAACCGGCAGTCCGGTTAAACCGGCGGTTTGCCGGAATTTTTTTTTTTTTTTTTAATTAATTTTCGAATTTTGCTCTATAAATACCCCCTTTTCCAACTCATTTTTCACACCAAACTCAATCTATTCTCTCTCATTCTCAAATTTCTCAACATTCATTCTCAAATTACTTCTACTCTTCTAGTTTTACTTACATTACTTTACTAAATTCTCAAATTACTTCTATTTACTTTACTTTACTTTACTAAATTCTTAAAAATTATAATCTTATTTACTTAATTACTTTACTAAATTCTCAAATTACTTCTATTTACTTTACTTTACTTTACTAAATTCTTAAAAATTATAATCTTATTTACTTAATTCCTTTACTAAATTCTATTTCACTTTTTCTTACTTTCTTAATTCTTAATTTCTTACTAATTAAGTAATTATACTAATATGTCTTCTTCAAGAGGAAAGGCTATTGGAACTTCTTCATCTTCTCGAAGAAGACGCATTCCATTATTCAACGAAGAGGATGATGACCAAAATATGCGTATAATTCTTGGTGACGACATCGTTGATGAGGTACTTGGCTCGGATGATGATGATGAAGAAGGTGGCCGCCCAACTCAAGAAAGTGCAACCGAAATTCCAACTTCAACGGAGGAAGGAGTTGGAGTTCCTTCACAACAAAACCCCATTTTGAGGTCCGAAATTTTTGCACGTCACTTTCGAAAAGTGCCAACCGCCGAAACAGATAAGTTTATTATTTTTTGTAATTATTGTACAAAGCAATATAAGTTTAAAAAGGGAGGAGGATATGGAACATTTAGACTCCATTTGAGTTCCACACATCCGGATAGAGTGGGAATTGAAACGAGTCAAACACAACTACGAGGATTTACCGGGTCCTCCGGAGGTGGAGTTCAAGGTGAGGTAAGTAATTCGACTTCTATTTTTAAATATGATCAAGCATATTTTAGAAAAATGTTAGCTAAAATGATAAGTGTTCAACATCTTCCTTATAGTTTTGTGGAAAATTTTGCTTTCAATGATTTTGTTCAACTTTCCCTACAACCATGCATGAAAAAAGTTTCTCGTTCTACGATTACTCGTGATATTGCTAATGTTGTTGGTGAATATAAATATGCTTTGATCAACACATTTATATCACTAACAAGTAAAGTTTCTATTTGCGCCGATATTTGGAGTGATAATTTTTAAAAACATTCTTATATAGGAATTACTTGTCATTGGATTGATGATTCTTGGACTTTAAACAAAAGATTAATTGCTTATAAGGATTTTGATGATATTCATAATGCCGCTAATATTAAAACAAAAATTGTTGATATTTTAAATGATTACGGTTTGAATTATAAATTTTTTTCTATTGGTTTTGATAATGCTAGTGCTAATAACGCTAGTATCGAAGAACTTCAAATTGAGTGTCAACCGTATGTTGGTGGAAAATTTTTTCATATTAGATGCATGTGTCATATTTTAAATTTATGTGTTCAAGATGGTTTAAATGCTTTGAAAGTATATGTCGCTCCTATTAAAGATGCTATTACTTACTTGACGAGGCGTAGTAGTTTGATGAAAAAATGGAAAAAAATTTGTAGAACTAAGAATGTGCATCCAAAAAAAATTTCTCTTGATGTGTCAACACGGTGAAATTCTACTTATAAATTGTTAAGAGAGTCGGTTGAGTATAAAGAAACTTTATGTGGTTTTTTCGCAAAAGAAAATTGTGGTTTTCGTTTACATCCTCAAAATTGGGATCATTGCATAAAAATTATTGAGATTTTGGAAACTTTTAATGATGCTACTTTTGCTATGTCTAAAGTTTACGAACCTACTTCTCATTTGGCAATAGAATATTGTCTTAAAATTGTTGGAGTATTAACACGTTATAAATATGATTCATTATTACATGATGCTATTGAACCTATGTTGCAAAAATGGAAGAAATATTTTAATCAAATTCCTCCTATATTTTTAGTTGCTAAAGTGTTTGATCCTAGATATAAGTTAGATGGTGTACATGACATGTTAGAGTTGTATTATGAAAATTTATATCCTAGTGACGAAATTAGTTCTTCTGATCGACCGGATACCGAAGAAATCGTAAGTGGTGTTAAACAACTTATATTAGCATTAATTAGGGAGCATATGGATGCAAATGGTTCTTCCACTTCTTCTTCACATAGTGCTACTAACGTTCCAAATTTGGCCAATATGGATGCTATAAATAGACTTATTTATCAACGTAATCATAAAAGATCACGATCATCATATACTCAAGAATATGAAAATTATATCATGAATTCGACAATGGAAAATATGGAAGGAGATTTTGACATACTAAAGTGTTGGTCGACGGTGAAACTTGTATTTCCGACAATGTCAATGCTCGCAAGAGAAATTTTATCGGCTCCCGCCTCAACCGTTGCCGTTGAGCAAGCTTTTAGTGTAGGAGGTTATACCTTGGATGCAACGAGATCAAATATGACCGTTGAAAACGTAGAGAACCAATGCTTGCTTGATGATTGGGTAAGAGCCGAAAAAAGAGCCCAATCGTTAGAAGAGGATAATGAAGAAGACGAGGAATGGACCTCTACGGGCGGAAGTGAAGAATGAAGAATCGAGCCATGATCATTCAACAACAACGTCAACGGGTAAGTTGAGGTAAGAGAACTACGTGGACTTTGATTCCAACATGTTGGATACGTAGGCAACTTAGTTTTAAAATTTTGAACTTAGAATTTCTAAGTTTAATTTTTAAAATTAAGCTCAAGTCCAATTCCCCCCTCCCCCCCTCCCAATTTGTTGTAATAAATTTATTTTGTAAGTTACTAAGTTTTTAAATTTGTAAGTTGTAATTTGTAAGTTGTAATTTTAAGTTGTAATTTGTAAGTTGTAATTTATAAGTTGTAATTTGTAGTTGTAATTTGTAAGTTGTTTATATACTTTTGTAATTTGTAACTTAAAACTTAAAAGTAATTTATTTATTCTTTCAATTTTTTATAATATTTCATCAATAATAAGTTATATAAACTAATAAACTATAAAGTACAAACTATAAAGTTAAAACGAACAAAAAACAAGAGTCGAAAACGCGAAAAAAATCCAAAAAACGAGCCAAAAAAAAAAGGAAAATAACCGCCAAACCGGCGGTTTTGTAACCGTAACCGCCGGTTACAAACCGTAACCGTAACAGGCGGTTTGCCGGTTCGGTTTCGGTTGGGAAAAACGCAAAACCGAAACCGCCGGTTTTTAACCGTAACCGGCGGTTTCTGGCAGTTGGGCATGTCTACTCCCAGGCGATCACGTCATGATGATCGCCCAGCCGCATCCCAAGGGAGTCGACGCGACGAGGACGTCGTCCCCAGGCCACAGACCGTCGAGGAGGGGCAAATCGCCCAGTTCCTCGCAACTCAAAAATTGATGAAGCAGGAGATGGACGCTCTGCGAGCAGAGGTGGTCGCCTCGAAGCAAGGGACCACACCACCAATCACTCTGCCCGCACCTCCACTAAGTGTTGCAATCCTTACCGCCCCCATTCAAAGAAAGATTCAAATGCCCTCCATGCCGGCATACGATGGTGCATCCGACCCCAGAGTACACTTGTCCAAGTACTCCAACTACATGGCCTCAATCGGGGCAACGGACGCCACCCAATGCAGAAACTTCTCCCTAACTTTGGGAGACCGGGCTCATCGATGGTACACAACTTTGAGTCCCGGATCGGTCACCTCATTCCTTGAGCTGGGTTTGATATAAACATTGGGTTTGAACTTTGAGGCGAGGTATGATTTTGTTAAATTCAAAATAATTATGTTAGGCCCTCATAGTAAATGCAAGCAAGAAAGAAAGCAGTACAAGATATTGTAGAGAATGAATGAATGAAAATATTATTTTATTAACAATGAGAATAAGTATATATAGATTACATAATGGAATTTTAGTTTAAACTATAAACACGGATTTTAGATTAATTTGTGGGCCAAGATATATAAGGAAGTAGGGATGGGCTTTAGGTTAACTTGTGGGTCAAGATATACAATAGTAAACCATAATCTCTAATACATAATATCCCTAATACATCCCCTCAAGATGAAGCACCATTGATGATTTCAATCTTGTTCACAAGTGGTTGAAGACGAGGACGGGATCGGCAGATGACACATGATCCACAATGAGAATCGAGACGAAGGACGGGCAACGAACAAAGCGGTTACGTGGGATTTGCACCATATAGGTGATATGAACGATTTTCTTACTAGTCGTGGTGAGTGAAGCAGTATAGGGGAAGAACGTGATCTCGTTTTTGATGAGTTGTTGCAGAAGAGAGCGAACCTCTTGGGCGTATGCAACACTTGAGGAGAAGAGAAAGATTCATCTTCTTGGGTTTGGAAGAACGTGGTCTCGTTCTTGCAGAAGAGAGCGAAACTCTCGGGTGTATGCAACTTGAGGAGAAGAATTGGTAGCCGTATTGCTAACCAAATCTTGGTGTATTTTGGTGATCCCGAGATCAGAAAAGAAAAATAAACGAGGCATAAGCCTTAGTATCGAAGGCAAACAACAGAAGGAGTTGATGTATGGAGGGATGTGTGTGAATTTTTTTTTTTCTTTTTGGTTTAATGAAGAATAGATCAAATAGACCTAATCTTGAAAAGGTAGAAGTAAAAAAAAATAGGATCTAGGAGATGGGAAAATATTACTGAATCTTGGAAATGGAAGTGTGATCGTGAGGATCGAAAAAGAGGTGTTAGCCTGAAGAAGAAAAAAAATAGGATTTGGGAGATGGGAAAATATTCATGAATCTCGAAGATGGAGGTGTGATCGTGAGGATTGAAAAAGAGGCGTTAGCCTGAAGAAGAAAAAAAAATAGGATCTGGGAGATGGGAAAATATTCTTGAATCTCGGAGATGGAGGTGTGATCGTGAGGATCGAAAAAGAGGCGTTAGCCTGAAGAAGAAAAAAAAAAAGGATCTGGGAGATGGGAAAATATTCCTGAATCTCGGAGATGAAGGGGTGATCGTGAGGATCGAAAAAGAGGCGTTAGCCTAAAGAAGGAAAAAAAATAGGATCTGGGAGATGGGAAAATATTTCTGAAACTCGGAGATGGAGGTGTGATCGTGAGGATCGAAAAAGAGGCATTAGCCTGAAGAAGAAAAAAAGATAGGATCTGGGAGATGGAAAAATATTCCTGAATCTCGGAGATGGAGGTGTAATCGTGAGGATCGAAAAAGAGGCGTTAGCCTGAACAAGAAAATCTCGGAGATGGAGGTGTGATCGTGAAGATCGAAAAAGAGGCGTTAGCCTGAAGAAGCTCTTGATACCATGTAGAGAATGTATGAATGGAAAAATGATTTTATTAACAATGAGAATCAGTATGTATAGATTACATAATGGGCTTTTAGATTAAACTATAAACACGGATTTTAGGTTAACTTGTGGACCAAGATATATAAGAAAGTATGGATGTGCTTTAGGTTAACTTGTGGGTCAAAATATACAATAGTAAACCCTAATCTCTAATACATAATATCCCTAATAGATATCACACGATGATTCTCCTGATGTTCAATCCAATCAGTCTGTTCCAAGCTCAATTATAATTATGATCAAAATCCATGGACCGCCATCATCAGAATGGATAGTCATCAAATTCAAATTCATAATGATCATGCCGCGTGTTGTTTATATTTATAGCATACGCAATTTCATATAAATTACCAGCGAGCCACTCAACATCACTGACGGAGTCAAAAGGGCCTTTCACGTGTGTTTTATCTGCTCGTAGCATCTTCTGCCTAAAGCTGTTTGTAGATCAAGATGAAAGCATAGGTGGAGATCAAGTGATTCAAGGTCGGGACAACCATCAAGAATGGCTTCTAGTCCCTTATTTTTCATCGTGTTGCTAATAAGACTAAGATGATGCAGATTGGGCATGCTTTTTGCAATTGGTCGAGCGTGCTCGTTACTGTCTATTCCATATTTAAACTCCTCATCCTCTGGAACAAATGTTTTTTCAGGAGGCTGAAACCCAAATTCGTTAAATGAAAATGACTTCAACATAGGACAACACATGCCAATAGATTCAATGTGTTCAGGTTCGACTGCTGGCACGACAGCAAGGTGCAACTCTTCCAAGTGTGCAAGTTTTTTAACTGCTTCAACCAGGCCTTTCCCCGTTAGATTAACATGTATGCATTCAATGAGTGTAAGACGCTTGAGGTGAATTGATCTGACCAAACAGTGTAGCATTAGACCAGGCAAGTGATTCTTGTCAAAGCAGGTTAATGAATATATCAGAAAATCAAAAGTCAACAAAAGAGAAGAATTACTTTTAAAAGCAATAACCACTTAAGATGCCAGCACCACAAAGAATATGAAATCCAAATAGAGAATGTGAAACATTACTTACATACAATGAATGACAATTTGAGGGTAGTGTGAATAATATTATTTTCAAATCTATATATATAAAAGGAGAAGCTTTTTCTCCAGCTTCTGCCATGTGGCTCTCCTGCATCTGCCATGTGTCACTCCTATTCTTGCCACATGGCTTTTTATTTTAATGTTTCAATTAGGTGGATAATATAGGTAGAATTTCAAGAGACTGCTGCTCCAAATTCCACCACACAGAAGAAATTTCAACAGACTTTACTGTCCCAAATTCCACCATACCAAAGTCTGTCCGGGGTTTTGTTGAAGTTTCATTTTTGTTGAATTCATGAGATTTCTCAAGGGTGGTTGCCCCTCTCTCTTCCGTCGTTGATTTCACTTTCATCTTGAGTTTTGGCATATATATGATATGAGTATGTATGTATGTGTATTATCACTGCCCCTCCATACATCCTTTTCCTTTCCAGATTTGGAGGTGCAAATAACCGTGGCCTTTGATCTTCTGTTTTCGTTATCGATAAGGCTGTGATGATGATTATTCTAGAGAGGAAGGACATTCGGGAATTTGGGTAATCTGACCCGTTTCTTGGCAAGGCATGGAGGTCTCGCTTCTCAAATTGCTACAATTAAATACAAATGTGAGCCTTAATATAATTCATTTTTCATCTGTTTTTGGGACTGTATCATTTTGTCATTTTTGTTCGATTCCATATGTTAACTTTATCTCTAAATTTAGGGTCCCAAATTCCACCATACTGAAGAAATCTGACTTGTATTCTACCGTCCATTCTAACTCAAATCTTGTCTTTATTTTAGTTTTCTGTTTTGCAGGTTGTAGCCGCGAAGATTAAATCACTGTAATTTCTTACATTTCACTCTCATATTTTTTGTTATTTTATTTTTTCATTTGATATGTTATTCATGATTCTTCGTTTCTGTTTTCATATGCACACCTTGATCGGATAAAAAAATATGTTATTATTCTTAATTTATGCACACAACCTGTTTGATGAATGTTCTGAGTGTAGGAATCACTTGGTTGGTTATTGATTCGGTTAGATTGATCCTTGCTGATGCTTTAGAGTAAATTTGCAGTGGCCAAAGCAGTTGAATGCTCCTCTGGAGGTCGTTGATCCTGAGATTGCTGACATAATCGAGCACGAAAAAGCTCGACAATGGAAGGTAACTTCTGCTCATTTTTACTCCTGCAATTTGGGATTGGGTGTTAACTATTATTTTGATTCAGTTTGGGATTTGGGATTGGGTGTTAACTTCTGCTCAATTTTACTCCTGCTCAGTTTGAATTCAGTAGCTTTCTGCTCTGAATCCACTGCAACTCCAAAATTATTTTGATTATTCAAATTCTCCATTGTTGATTGAACAAGATGTTTTTGGCAAGATTATAGATGAAAGGAAATGATAGTAAGATGCAAACTGAATTATACTGTACTATAAATGCACAGCAGCACAGGTATTATATAGTACTTCGAAATTTGAGAAATTCAAAACCGCCTTAGTGTGGTGTGAAGACAGTGAAGTTGAGTTTGATGAGGTGTGCCTTAACTTCTGCTCATATTCAATTTGATTTGAAATATTTTCAAGGTATTCGATTTTATCAACAATTAATTGAGCTGGGGGTTTGCATCATGCGAAGAAGAGCGAAGCCTCGGGGGGTTTGCTATGTTAATGACATTGTGTTGGGGATTCTCAAGCTGCTCAAAGTTCATAGGGTAATTCGTGGTTATTTATCAATTTTTCCAGTTTTGCCATTTATTTCGTTAAATTAAGTAGACATTTCATAATGAGTTTTTGTGGTAATTGCATTTGGTGAATGTTGCATAACGGTCTTGTACGCAGTTTCATTCGTTTTGCAGATTGATTGAATTGATTACTTCGATACAATTCTATCAACAATATTTATTTGATCCAACAAAGTAGAAGGTTAGTTCATTGTCCATAAATAATGTTCTTCTTTAGATATAAGACGTGTAACATATTTTACTCAGGAATTTGATCCATCGATTCTATTTTAGTTGCACAATTTGCAGGTCTAATTGTTTAAAGTTCTATGGGCTTCACTTTCTACGGTGCAGTGTATTATGTATACCTCTAAAGGTTTGCTGCTTAAGAGTGGTACATATAATTGTTTTGCTTCTACATAGTAGCAAGTGTTTAATCCTTGAATTGAAATATAAAATATTTTATGTTTTGTGGATCTTAGAAATGACTATGATGTTACCTATTTTTGTTTAGAGTTTTATGAGATTCACTTTCTACGATATAGTGTATAGCTCGAAAGGTTTGCTGCATAAGAGTGGTATAATTGCTTTGTTTCTACACTTATTTGTCATGATACTGATTAAAAAAATCGAGTTTGCTTACTAAGAGTTTAAAGGGGACACACGCGTATATCCTGATTTTCTTCTATTTAATTTATGAGATTCAATTCAACCTTATGTCCATTGTTGTTTGTATAGCAAATACTTAAAATATATTTGGTGATGATTTTTTTATTTTTTGAAGTACAGAAATGAGAAATGAGAAATTTGTTGACACTTTAAAGTAGTTGAAGCTCTCTTAAGTAGGAAAGTCTTAAACCTCTATATTTCAAGTGTTGCCTTAGACCATATCTAAATGTTTTATAGATTTACTTATTTGATTCATTCGAGTTTTACAACAGACCCGTGCATCGCACGGGCAAAAACTAGTTACATACAATGAATGACAATTTGAGGGTAGTGTGAATAATATTATTTTCAAAAAATAGAATGAGAAGAATAATGAGATTGAACGCGTATTAATTTGACAAACATTACTTCAACATGAATAGCAATTCCTCAAAGGAGGGATTGAAGATTTCCCAGACTTATTATAAGTTCTTCAGTAGAAATTAAAGTGTAGGCAAAACAAGAAAAAGAAAGAGCAAGAATTTTATTTATGGAAGAAAGACTACAAATCAGAAGATCATGTCCTGTTAATATTCATTCGAGAACAATCAGGATTTCGTCACAAGGAGAACAAAAAATTTCATGTTATGAATTACTATTATTTTTTCCTATATGTTGCAACTAACCCCAAACTGTACAATGCTGTCAGTTTGATTATCCAGATTTTGTTTGCATACTCATTGAAACCTATGTGGAGATAATTTTGGATTGTACAGAGAAACTGCCAAATCTTTGACCAAATGCAAATGTAATCATCCTTACAAAATCAATGTTTACACCTATTATTGTAAAATATAGTATCTTATTAAAAGAAGCTTTATGAATTCACAGTTTCAGTCAACTCAAAAAGAAGATAAAAACAATCACGGAACCTTTCTATCCATCACCACCGCAGATAGCATAGCATGATGTACAGAAACGCCTCAAACAGGCATAAAAAAAAAAGGGGGGGGGGGGGGGGGGGGGGAAATCGTACCTATCAGCAATGTAGTTTAGCAATTTGTCATCACCCAAGTGATTAAGGCTAATTTCGATCAGTTGCCCCTGGCTCCGAACCACTGCAACACGGGAAAAATCGTCCTGTTCGTTATCGAGATCTGCGGCTCTCAAGTGAATAACTCGCCACATGGAGGGATCCTGGCAAACTCTCCGCCAGGTAGTACACACTAGCTGTGCTCTTTCCAGTATCTCTATAGCGCCAAGCCTGTGCAGGATATTAGCCGTGATTTCTGCAGGCAACTCAATCCAATTCGGCGGCGGCGACGAAACAACAGCCCTTGGAATTTCATTTATTTTTTCCTGCCTTCTGTTTTCGAAACCCATCCCTTTCCCTTCCATGCTGATTGACTCTAGGGATTGTGAATAGATTCGATTTTGAATCCAAAATGCCAGTTTTATTTTAGGGCTTTCCACTTTGCCTTGGTTGTGTATTTCCCGAGGGAGGGGGTGTGTACACTGCTCTACTTCGAGATTTCACATGCCAATTTTCTCATCATTCATCACTAAATATATATATATATATATATATATATTATACTATTACATCTCATCCAACTACTTTTACACAATTTGATTTGACATATAGTTACATCTCATAATTCTCATCCTACTCAAAATCCCAAAACAAACTCACACAATTACTCCCTCCGTCCACCAAAAGTGTGCTCATTTCTTTTTTTTGTCCACAAAAAACGTGTTTATTCTATTTAAATAGTTAACTTTTGAATATTTTTTCTACTTTATTAAATATATTTTTTATAATTAAAATATGATTTTTTTTAAAAACATATATAAAAAAAAGTGAGCACACTTTTGGTTTGACATAAAGTTACATCTCATCCTACTCAAAATCTCAAAACAAACCCACACAATTACTATTTATAAGGATTTCCTCCATCCTACACAATTTAATTTAAATGAAATTTTTATTTCTAATTTTATGATTGATATTTTTTTATATAAGAATCGTCATTCCAAATCGCACTGAATTCGTTCACAAATCACACGAATCCAGCTTTAAACCGTCCTCAAACATAGAAAAGAAGATGATGCGGCGAGGAAATTAATACCAAACATGAAGAAGCCCCACGCCGTAAGTTCAAAAAAAATTGTTGTTCTTTTTCTAAATTTCTGGGAATGAGATCGATGGTTTTTCTGGGGGTAAAATTTCTGGCAATTTTTTTTGTGGTTTATTGCGGTTTCTTCAAATTTTGAGAACTTCTTCCAGTTTTGTTCTAAAATTTATCACGGGATGTGGGTTTCTCATGGTTTTACTGTGTTTATAGTGGTTTGCAATGATTTATGCTATTTTGTTTTAAATTAATTCGAATAGGTTCAGAGGGATTCTAAATTTCAAGATTTTAAGGATTTTGCCAAGTCTCTGTTTAATTCTACCAAGTCTTTATTCCTTTGTTTAGTATTCTAATTACTCAAACCAGCAATAGAAATAATTCGAATAGATTCAAATCATATGTCAATGATTAACTTCTCATGTAGTCTTGTAGAGTTTATTGTAGATAAACTAATTATACTTCCATTCAAGTGTCAATATTAAATATTCTTGAAGTAGGAGAGAAATAAATGTATTTTGATATTTTCATTATCACGCCTTCAATTTATGCATTGATTATTGCATTAATTATGATTCTAGAATTGCATATACACACAATACATTCTCCATATTCATAATTTTCCTTCCACGGTATCGTCTAACTTTATGTTATTCTCTTTAATTCTTGGGAGTTTGTCAAGTTATGCAAAGGTTTTATTCCTACAAATGTAGGTTGTGAGTGTTATCTCATAATCTCAATATCAGTTGAGGGTATCAGTTGATAGGGGTCAGCTGGTGGGTATCAGTTGTTGGAGTCAGATAAACTAACTTAGGTCTGATCAGATGAGTTGAAGGTTCTCAGTCAGATGAGAAGGTGATGCTTAGAGTCAGCTAAGTTGTTCAGAATTATAAGAGGTTTGATCAGCTGAGAAGATGTCTATCAGCAGAGTTAGTCTTTTGACTAAGTGTGGAGATCAAAAGAGGAGATCAGTAGATAGGGGTCTACTGATGAGTCTTCTGAGGATGTCATCTGTTACGAGTTACAAGAGAAAGGCCAAACTTGTAATTTCGATTGGGCAAGGAGGAATACGTGAGTTTGTGATTCACGTGTTCTACAACACCAGAATAAACAACCGCAAGTATACGGCGTCTATCGTAGCGTGATAAGCACGATGTCGATCCCACGGGGAGGTATAGCGTAAAAATGTAGTTTGTTAACGGAGTTCTATTCAAACGCGATCGATAGATTGAATGGTGAATTACCCCTAAGTGTGCCTACCAAATTGTCACTAGTAAACAACTACAAGAGTAATATAAAAATCGATCAAATACCATGAGTATCAAGAAAACGAAAGTAAAATGGATGAAAACTCAATTAAGAGAAGGTAGGTCCTAAAGCACATGCAATACTAATGAATCCATCTATGATTAACTATCTACTTATGTGGTGTTCATGCTTTATCTATAAGATTGATCGCATAATAATGGATTAAAAGTTTCTTCAATCCAAGTAATCCAAAGGAAATATCACACAACTTAGTATCTCTACCTAAATTGCACAATAGAACCCAATCAAGCTCCTAAGATCATCACACATCTTCCTAATCATTGATCATCTTTCAATCTCACAATAAAATTAGGTCAAATGCTTGCAATCAATCAACCAAACTAGATTTCTCAACCTAATTCAATTAACTATGATCAACACATCACCATTGTACACTAATGACATGTTTTGCAATATAAACCAAGCATCCAAATAGAATTGAGCCACACAAACACCAAATAAGCAAAACATTAATTCATAAACTTCATCAAAAGTATTTACAAGGCTCTAGAACCAAAAGTGTTCTAGCCAATCAACCACATACTCAAATTACAAAGAAAACTAAGATCAAAGCAATAAAAAGTAAAAGGAAAAGAAAGCTTAGGCTATTGTATGGTGAGGAATTGAATTCCCAAGTTAAATGTGGCCTCCTTGCATGAATTGATGGAGAATTGAAGAAGTGGATGATGGAAAACCTCCAAGTGTGTGTGATTGTGTGTGAGGGTGCTTGAAGGAGAGGTAAGATGAGATTGAATTCAAGAAGTGAGGTATTTATAGTGTTGGGGTAGGGTTTGGGTGTGAAAATTGCAAGTTGGTCCCTTGAAAATGGAGAAAATGCAAGTTTGGCACCGAATTTAGGTTGGCCCGGCCGGGTGGGAAAGTGGCCCGGCCGGGCGGAGGTCTTGGCCGAGCTTGGTTGAAACAGGGGGCATGCGGCCCGGCCGGGCGGAAGTTTCGTAATGGGGAGGGGGGGAATTGGTGCATTCGGCCGCCCGATCGGGCCAAAACTTCGACTTTGGCCAATTTCTGGTGTTCGGCCACCCGGCCGGGCCAAAACTTCGTAACTTGGCCAAATTTCAGCATTTTGCCGGGCGGGCGGGTGGGTAATGTGGCCCGGCCGGGCCAAACTTTCGTATTGGCTCCGTCCTTCATTTTCGTCCCTCCGTATCTTGAGTTTCTGACCTCCGATCGACTCGATTCTTTTGCCTATTCCACTCCGTTTTTCGAGACGAATCCAACTGTGCACTCTTCTTCTTGATCCAGTAAAGTATGGTTAGTGTTTTGCTCCAAATTCCATCGTATTTCCTATAAAATTGACAAAACAAAACCTTTCTCTCATTTTGGCTTAAACAATCATATTCAATGCATAAATCAAAGAAATCCACATCAAAATACGCTTCACATGTGCCTCTAAAACGTGTAAATTCCACCTGAATCAGTTTGTTATGCGGTTACAACAGACTAACAACATCACGCTTTCAACACATTGCAACAATCACCTTGATTAGTATAAATATCCCAACACTTGTATTTTATAAAGTTTGACGCTTACGAGCATTCGTCTTTGAGTTGTGAGTTCGCGAGTGAAGTGAGGATAAATCTTATTCCGAGTGAATGAGTGTGTAAACATTCTTGATCAATCAAAGTTGAAGTCATCTGGTCCAGTAGATGTAGATCACATTGATCGAACCACTTAAATACTTGTGTGCTGATCTTATATTCTTATTTTGTTTACTTTTGTGAATTGTTATCTTAATTGGCTTACTCAATCAAGGGTGCTACGTGATTGGAGACGTCTAATCTTGTGGATTTCTTGATAATTGGCGCCGTTTGTGGGAAAGTTCAATCGAACAGAGTATTGTCAGATCTAAGATGGAGAGTTCCACCAAGTATAACATCGAGAATTTTTCAGGCACGGGTGATTTTGGGTTGTGGAGAGTCAAAATGCAGGCTCTTCTAGAACAACAAGATTTGTTCGACGCGCTCGAAGAACCAGTAGCTACAGTTGAGGAATCTGCCTCAGCTGCAGCTGAAAAGAGCAAGATGCTCAGGAAGGCTCGAAGCACTATTCTGCTCTGCTTTGGTGATAAGGATTTGAGGGAGATTGCTAAAGAGAAATCTGCGAAAGAGGTCTGGGATAAGCTTGGAAAACTTTACATGGTGAAAATCCTTGCTAACCGTCTCTATTCGAAGCAAAAGTTGTATGCCTTTAGAATGGGTGATGACAAACCTATTCTGGATCAGCTAGATAAGTTCAACAGGATTCTTGATGATCTAGAGAATTAAGATGTCAAATTAGAGAAAGAGGATAAGGGCCTGATCTTGTTAAGTGCTCTACCTAAGTCCTTTGAAATTCTAAAGGACACCCTCTTGTATGGTACAAAGGGTACAATTACATTAGAAGATGTAATGTTGGCTGTCAAGTCTAAGCTGTTGCACAACAAGACATCTCAAGGAGATAAAAGCAGCAGTGGTGAAGGATTGGCAATCAAGGGAGGTCATAAGAGGGTTGTCTCCAAGAAGAGGTCTAGTCAACCCAAATGAGTTGATAAGGAAAAATCAGTTGTGTCCAATCAAAGGGATGGAGTGTGCCACCACTGTCATAAGCCCGGACACTATAAGAATGCTTGTTATAAGTATAAGCAGTTCTTGAGCAAGAAGGCTATGAGTCTGCTCAGGCACTAACCATCACTTCTTCCCTAGAAAAATAAGCATGGATCCTAGATTCAAGATGTTCTTTCATATGACTCCAAGAAAAGATTGGTTTCATGATTTTAAACAACAAGAAGGAGGTTCTATTTTTCTAGGAAATGATCACACTTGCAAGGTTAAGGGTGAAGGGACGATTCACTTGAAGATGTATGATGGTGTAGTGAGGATTCTCAAGAGTGTTAGGTATGTACCTGAGCTCAAGAGAAATTTGATATCTCTTGGTATGCTAAATTCGATGGGCTATAAATTCCAGTTTGAGGATGGAGAGCTCAGGGTGTCGAAGGGGGAGGTGACTGTCCTGAAAGGTGAGAGGAAGAATGACCTCTACTTTCTGAAGGGAAGTACAGTGACTGGTAGATCAGACGTGGTAAAGGTGAAAGACAAGGTTTGCTTGGCAATGATAAAATCACAAAGCTGGACTTGAATTCTTGGGAAAGTCAAGAGGTTGAAGTTTAGGAAGAGAGAACACTCTACCAAAGGGATCTTGGACTATGTCCATTCATATCTATGGGGGCCAGCTAGGAATCAGACGAGGTCTGGAGGGAGATGATTTTTATCTATCATAAACGACTACTCAAGGAAGGTGTGGGTAACTATCCTGGAATCCAAGGTAGAAGCATTTGAAAAGTTCAAGGAATGGCTCACTGAAGTTGATAATGTCTCAGGAAAGAAGCTCAAGTATTTGAGAACTGATAATGGTCTAGAGTACCTATCAGAAGAGTTCAATGCGTTTTGCAGGACTAAGGGAATAGTGATGCATAAGACTGTGCCAGGGACCCCTCAGCAGAATGGAGTAGCTGAGAGGATGAATCAGACCCTACTTGAGAGAGTCAGGTGCATGTTGAGCAGCTCTGGTCTTCCAAAGGTGTTTTGGGGAGAAGCTGTGTCAACAGCAACCTTTTGATAAACAAAAGCCCTTCCTCAGCTGTGCAGTTTAAAACCCCAGAAGAGTTATGGTCTGGCCATGCAACTAAGTATAAGTATTTGAAGGTATTTGGATGTGCATCATATGTCCATGTCAAGCAGGATAAGCTTTAGCCTCGAGCATTGAGATGCGTGTCCGTAGGGTGTCCTTCAGACGTGAAAGGATATAGGTTATGGTGCCTTGAAGCTGGTATGCAAAAAATGCATTATCAGTAGAGACGTCACTTTGATGAGAGTGGGATGCCTCTATCAGAAGAGACAAGTACGAGTTCAGGCGCAGCTGATAGCGACCAGACGAGACACAGGTCGAGGTGGGGCATGTTGACACCAGAGGACCTGTTGAAGATCATATTGATCCAGATGAGGATGGCGATCCTCATTATGAGAATGAGCTTCATGACTACCAGCTGGCACGGGATAGAACCATAAGAGAAGTCCACCCGCCTCAGAGGTATGGTCAATGTGACATTGTATCATTTGCATTTTGTGCAGCTCTTAAGGTGGAGTCTCTATAGCCGAAAACTAACACTGAAGCCATCAGCTGCCACGACAAGGAGAAGTGGTTAGTTGCAATGGAGGAGGAATTGTTATCTCTCAACAAGAACCAGACTTTGGAAATTTTTGAGAGACCTAAGAACAAGAAGTTTGGTTGGTGTAAGTGGATCTACAAGAAGAAGGTGGAGGCTCATAGAGGTGGCAAGCTTAGATACAAGGCGGGGCTTGTAGCTAAGGGATTTACACAGAAAGAAGGAATTAATTTCAATGAAATCTTCTCGCTTGTTGTGAAGAATTGTAGCATCGGAATCTTGTTGGTTATGGTTGCTTAGTACGAACTGGAGTTGCATCAGATGTATGTGACCACAGCTTTTCTTCATAGATCTCTTGATGAGAATATCTATATGAAGTTACCAGAAGGGTTGGACATAGAAGATGGGGAAGACAAGGTATGTCTGCTGAAGAAGTCCCTCTATGGCCTTAAACAAAGCCCTCGTCAATAGTGTCTAAGATTTGATGAGTACATTTGCTCAGTTCGTTTTACAAGGAACTTGTATGACAACTGTGTCTACTTCAGACGAGTTGGAAGTTCAATAACCTATCTTCTGTTGTATGTTGATTGCAGCTGAGTCAATCAACAGTATCAATCAAGTAAAGGAGATTCTCAAACAGGAGTTTGAGATGGAAGATCTTGGTGAAGCCAAAGTGATTCTTAGGATGGAAATCAGCAGAGTTTATGGAACAATTCACCTGAGTCAACCTACCTATTTGAAGAAGGTGTTAGAGAGGTACAAAATGCATCAAGCAAAGACCGTCTCTACTCCAATTGGACAGCATCTGAAGATGTTCAATCATATGTGTCCCAAGAACAGCCAAGAGAGAGCTCAGATGAGTAAGATACATTATGCCAGTGTTGTAGAGAGTTTAATGTATATTATGGTGTGTTGTATACTAGATTTGACTCATGCGATGAGTGTGATCAACAGATATATGAGTGACCCAGGCTTAAGTCATTGGGAGACAGTTAAGTGGGTCATGAGATATGTTTTGGGATCAACTGAGAGAGGTCTGAAATTTCAGAAGATATCAGATGAGGCAGACGCACTTGTGGGATACGTGGATGCAGACTACGCAGCCAATGTTGACACGAGAAAGTCCTTAATAGGATATATGTTCACCTTATTTGGTACAGCTGTATCGTGGAGGTCTATTCACCAGTTCGCGGTTGTATTATCTACTACTGAATCGGAGTATGTGGCCTTGACTGAGGCAGTTAAGGAGAGCATGTGTCTTAGGAGAATCTTGAAAGAATTTGGTTTATCACAGAGAAGTGTGACTGTCTTTTGTGATAATCAAAGTGCAATACATCTTGCAAAGCATAAGGGGTATCATGAGAGAACCAAGCACATTGATGTGAAGTTGTACTTTGTAAGAAATATTGTGAAGAAGTGTTTAGTCTAGGTGGCTAACATAGCTATTGAGGAGAACTCAGCTGATGCGTTCACTAATGTATTACCAAAGGAGAAGTTTGGTTTATGTCTTAAACTTATTGGATTGCATTAGAGTCCTCTAAGAAGAAGGTTGTTGTTTCTTTGGCAGAGAGCAGTGGTGGAGGCTCTCCTTTGAGCAGGATAGTGAGTTGTTTAATTCAAAGTGGAGATTTTGAGCTAAAAATGGAGAATGGTGAGTGTTATCTCATAATCTCAATATCAGCGGATAGGGGTCAGTTGTTGGAGTCAAGTAAGTTAACTTAGACTTGATCAGATGAGTTGAAGGTTTTTAGTCAGATGAGAAGGTGATGCTTAGAGTCAGCTAAGTTGTTCAGAATCAGAAGAGGTTTGATCAGCTGAGAAGATGTCTATCAGCAGAGCTAGTATTTTGACTAAATGTGGAGATCAGAAGAGGAGATCAGCAGATGGGGTTTTGCTGATGAGTCTTCTGAAGATGTCATCTGTTACGAGTTACAAGAGAAAGAGCAAAGTTGTCATTTCGATTGGGCAAGGAGGAACACGTGAGTTTGTTAGGCGGTTACAACAGACTAACAACATCACGCTTTCAACACATTGCAGCAATCACCTTGATTAGTATAAATACCCCAACACTTGTATTTTGTAAAGTTTGACGCTTACGAGCATTCGTCTTTGAGTTCTGAGTTCAAGAGTGAAGTGAGGATAAATCATATTTTGAGTGAATGCGTGTGTAAACATTCTTGATCAATCAAAGTTGAAGTCTCCAGTGGATGTAGATCACATTAATCGAACCACTTAAATACTTGTGTGTTGATCTTATATTCTTATTTTGTTTACTTTTGTGAATTGTTATCTTAATTGGCTTACTCAATCAAGAGTGCTACGTGATTGGAAACGTCTAATTTTGTGGATTTCTTGATATAGGTGTTTTAAGATATATATTTTTCTTTAAGGGTGATTTGTGTATGTTACCCCAATTTGCATTTCTAATTGTAGTCCATTGCTTCTAATATTGTTTTAATGCTTTATTATGGTGATCTTCTGTTGGATCGCAGTCGCAAGATAATTCTTGTCGTTTAGATATTTTTGTATTGCCAAGGTTGTGGATTATGGAAGTCAGTTGGTGTAACTTAATTGTTCAATTGTTTGAGGCCACTGGTATTTTGTTTATGTAGGAAAAAATACTTGATTTCATATGGTGTGATGTGTGCCCTGAGCTAGCACAGTTGATGAAGATAGTGTGCATTGTTGTTTTGCAATTATTATTCCTTTTTTGTAATCTGGTGTTGAGATATTTAATGCATTAATGCTAGCATATCAAATGAGTTTCTCGTTTATGTTTGACAATGAAGTGTAGTTGCTCCATTCCAGATCAATTTTTGCATTGGTTTGGACACGAAAACTAAAAAAAAAAAATGACAAAAGTAAGAGTATTACCCAGATTTGCATCAAATTCCTTACATCTGGACATCTGGTGTTGTGCATTTGGTGTAGGAAATGCTTTTAGTTCCTCAATTAGGATTGGTTTTTATCTGTTTAGACTTTTCTAAAGCGATAGTGTATAATACCTTGAAGTATATGCATAATATTATCATATATTTTCTATATTGTGATATCAAATTTGTCTAATTCTGAACTTGGGTTTGAAAGATTTATCATAACCGTGTTATCTACTTCACGTAAATATAATCGAAATTTTATTAAACGATTGAGAGCAAATGGTAGAAAGAGCATACAGAATCGAGAAACATACTTGCAACTTCATTTGATTTGGTGAGAGTATTAAGAGATAATCTCTACTGAATTAGTTTTAATCAATTTATGACTCTTCGTATGTTCACAAAAAAGCCCCAGATTCATGGTATTTTGTTTAGCCGCGGTCTTCAAGATATATAGTTCTTTTAATTTTGTTTTCATTATTGTAAAAAATGACCCTTTAATAATATGTATGATTTGAGACGGGTTAAAATTGAGTCATGGTAAAATGGCCCTTTTTTAATATAACAAATTGGAAATTGTTGCTTATGTTGTGTTGTTTTGAGTCTTTTTACGGTTGCTGCTGTCTTTTTGTGCCCTATTTGTTGTTGTTTTGTGTCGGTTTGTTGTTGTGTTATGTTAGTTTGTTGTTGAATTGTGTTTGTTTGTTTTTTGGAGTCCCTATTTGCTGGTCAGATGTTTAGAGTTGTTGATTTGCTGTCAATTAAATGTTGTGTCAAGTACGTTGTTATTTTAAGTTACAGTTTGCTGTTTAGAATTGTTGTTTTGTTGTTCGGATCATGGTTTCCGTTTGCTAATTGAAGGGCGATTGTTGTGTGAAGAATCTCATGTTGTTGTTTGTCTCTCAAATTGTGGCGTCTCTATTCAAATTGCGTTTTGAGGATAATAAGATATATTTATTAGAAAATTATGCAACATAGAGATTTTGTTTCTCTAATTTTCTAGTTGCCCGATATGCTAATAGTTTGGGCTTGTTACATCTAATCATAAGATTTGTAACTAGTTGTGTCTCAAATCCTTCTTCTAATTATAAATCTTTTTCATGTGTCTAACGGGACATTTGATATTCTTTGTAAAAACATGTGAGGAATTATTGTTGTTGCAATCTATTTTTTTTTTTTTTTTTTGGAGTATTTAAGATTTGGGTTAGTAGGGATATTTAAGGGCATATGTGAATATGTGACTCATTTCCCTCCAAAAAAATTTGTCTTAGTCTTAGGCCCTTTTTTTATGGTATGATAAAAAAGATATTTTGCATACTTTAGATTATTTTGTATTCATATTGTTAACATGAAAAAAAAATTATAAGTTCAATATAAAATTTAAAAAAAAAAAACATTGTCTATATTATATTTTAAAATAAATAATTTAGTCTCTTATTTAATTTTTTAAAGTAAAGAAAAATGCATTTTTTTTCTTTCTTAGACCAAAAAAAATGATGAAAGGAAGAAAGAAAGAAAAATGAAAGAAGCTTAAGTAATTACATTCAAAAAAATGTATAATTCTAAAAATAATTATTGATCCAATAATATCATTACATCCGTACGACCGAAATTACTATTCTTTTTTTTTTTAAATGAGATTTTTTCTTAGTTGTATCATATTCGATGAATAAACAAAAGTTAGGTGCAATCACTTTCATATGTCGATCTGTTGAAAAAATTTATATTTAGTATAATCAATTATATGTTACAATTTCATGAGTGCCCAATTAAAAAGGACTTACAATTATAATTTGTGATAAGATTGTGAAAAATGGTATATACATTACAAATAAGTATTTCAAAAATATGTAATTTCAATTTATGTTATTTTTGTATACATTTTTCATCTAAATTATACTGTATAAGTCAAATATTTTATTTTTTTATGTCGAACTCAATTTTACTCTTATTTAATTTTACCCTTATCAGTTTTTTTTTTCACCACAAATAATATTATTAAATGTAAAATTAAATTTTACAATAATTTTTTTTGACTACACCACAATATATTTCTATTAATATACATATTTTAGAATAAAATTATTAATAGTAACATAATATTAACTATATATATTACTCCATTCGTCTCAATATATCTTTCACATATAAGTGAGCACACTTTTTAAGAAAGTGTAATAATTAGTAGAATTTTGAAGGGTAATTTGATAAATTCGTATGTATAAAGTAAATAAAGGAGTTGACTTGTGTGTATGTGTGGGTCAAAAGTAATGACATTTTATATAAATTTTGAATATTTTAAAAGTGATGTTTATAAAAGATTTTTTATTTTATTTTAAAGGTGTGAAAGGTATTATATTATACAAAAATCAGTCTAACACAGAGCAACAAAATCGCACACATTACAAAAAATTGTGCATTGTTGTGAAACTAATACTTTTATTCCTTTTTCATCGAGTGTACAAAATGGAGTGGCATACCACCCTTTTATAGGGAGCAAGAGAATCTCCTAGAATTCTAACATAAAGATCATCATAAGTGATCATCATAAGTACTTATACTAGAATCATCTAAAAGTATTTGAAAGGACATCCATTTTATATATTATTTTATAACACTCCCACTTGGATGTCCGTCATTACACAAAGAATATGTCTCGTTAAAAATCTTACTAGGGAAAAACCCAGTGGGACAAAAACCTAGCAAGGGAAAAAGAGTACATATTACTTAGTGTATTCAATCTCCCCCTGATCCAAGCATCATGCGGAATCCTTTAATCGACGCATTCCGATACGCTTCACCAGCTTCTCAAATGTTGCAGTAGGTAGTGCCTTGGTAAATAAATCTGCTAAATTGTCACTTGAGCGGATTTGTTGCACATCGATCTCACCATTCTTTTGCAACTCATGAGTAAAGAAGAATTTTGGTGAAATATGTTTAGTTCTATCTCCTTTAATGTATCCTCCTTTTAGTTGAGCTATACAAGCTGCATTATCTTCATATAATAAAGTTGGAAGATTTTTATTGTCATGAGACAATCCACAATTCTTTCGAATATAATTAATCATTGACCTTAACCAAACACATTCCCGACTGGCCTCATGAATTGCTATAATTTCAGCATGATTTGAAGAAGTGGCAGCAAGTGACTGTTTTGTAGATCGCCATGAAATGGCTGTACCACCACATGTGAATACATATCCAGTTTGAGACCTTGCTTTATGTGGGTCAGATAAATACCCAGCATCAGCATAACCAAGCAATTCAGGTCGAGATTTATTTGAATAAAATAGGCCAAGATCAACTGTTCCTTGGAGATAGCGAAAAATGTGTTTTATACCATTCCAATGTCGCCTTGTGGGAGATGAACTAAATCTTGCTAGTAAATTAATTGCAAATGATATATCTGGCCTTGTGCAGTTAGCAAGGTACATAAGTGCACCAATTGCACTGAGATATGGTACTTCAGGACCAAGTATCTCTTCATTTTCATCTCGCGGTCTGAAAGGGTCTTTATTAGGATCGAGTGACCGGACGACCATTGGGGTACTTAGTGGATGTGCCTTTTCCATATAGAACCTCTTTAAAACCTTTTGGGTGTAAGCAGTTTGGTGGACAAAAATTCCACCTTCGAGGTGTTCAATTTGCAAACCAAGGCAAAACTTTGTCTTTCCAAAATCCTTGATCTCAAATTCTTTCTTTAAATATGCAACTGCCTCTTCGAGCTCTTCAGGAGTCCCGATTAAATTGAGATCATCAACATACACTGCAATTATCACAAAACGTGATCCATTTTTCTTTATAAAAACGCATGGACATATTGGATCATTGGTATAACCTTCCTTGACTAGACATTCGGTAAGACGATTATACCACATACGTCCAGATTGTTTGAACCCATACAAAGACCTTTGCAATTTAATAGAATAAATTTCTCTTGGATTTGATTTACATGCTTCAGGCATGTTGAATCCTTCAGGGACTTTCATGTAGATATCTTTTTCAAGATTACCGTATAAGTATGCAGTGACTACGTCCATTAGACGCATCTCAAGTTTTTCATGCACGGTAAAACTTACAAGATATCTAAATGTAATGGCATCCATCACAGGAGAGTATGTTTCATCATAATCAAATCCAGGTCTTTGTGAAAAACCTTGGGCTACCAATCGTGCTTTATATCTCACAACTTCATTTTTCTCATTTCTTTTTCGCACGAATACCCATTTGTGTCCCACTGACTTTACACCTTCAGGTGTTTGGACTACAGGTCCAAATACTTTTCGTTTTGCCAGTGAATCCAACTCGGATTGAATTGCATCTTTCCATTTTGGCCAGTCATTTCTACGCCGACATTCATCAACCGATCTGGGTTCATGATCCTCAAATTCTTCCAAAAAATCAAGTGCTACTTTATATGCAAAAACATTGTCAATGACTGTTTCTCTTCGGTTCCAACTTTTTCCCGTAGTGATGTAATTTATTGAAGTTTCTACAACCTCATGCTCTTCAGGAGCAACATCTTCTGAGACAACTTCTTCAGGAAGCTGAATTTTCTCACTACGTGCGAGTTGTTCATCCTCATTTGACTCGTCGATCTTAATTATTCCTCTTTTCTTTCGAGGGTTTTTATCTTTGGAACCAAGAGGTCTACCACGCTTTAGGCGTGCTTTAGATTCATTAGCACTTGTTATTTGTCCTTCAGGGACATCAATCTTAACCGGAACATTTTCTGCAGGAATATGTGATTTAGTAACTCTTCTGGAGTCACTAAATGCATCCGGTAATTGATTTGCAATTTGTTGCAAATGTATGATCCTTTGAACTTCTAGTTCACATTCTTTTGTACGAGGATCAAGGAAATCTAATGCAATTTTCCAATTGATTTCTTTTTTCGGTTGATCCTTACCTCCCCCTAATGTCGGGAAATGAGATTCATCAAAATGACAATCTGCAAATCTAGCAGTAAATAAATCACCTGTTAATGGTTCAATATATTTAATTATAGAAGGTGATTCATACCCGACATATATTCCCAACCTTCGTTGGGGGCCCAGTTTAGTTCGGTGAGGTGGTGCAATTGGAACATAAACCGCACACCCGAAAATTCTTAAATGGGAGATATTGGGCTCATAACCAAATGTTAATTGAAGGGGAGAAAGGTTATTATAACTTGTCGGCCGAATTCTCACAAGTGTTGCTGCATGTAGTATAGCATGTCCCCAACCAGATAAAGGGAGTTTTGATTTCATTAACAATGGTCTAGCAATTAATTGCAATCGTTTGATAAATGATTCGGCTAGACCATTTTGTGTGTGAACATGAGCTACAGGATGTTCAACACTTATTCCAATCGACATGCAATAATCATAAAAAGCATGTGATGAATATTCACCAGCATTATCTAAACGAATTTTCTTTATTGGGTGATCTGGAAATTGTGCTCGCAACTTTATTATTTGGGCAAGTAATCTTGCGAATGCCAAGTTGCGAGAGGATAAGAGACATACATGTGACCATCTCGTTGATGCATCAACCAGCACCATAAAATATCGAAATGGTCCTCATGGTGGATCTACAGGCCCACAAATATCACCATGAATTCGTTCTAGAAATGCAGGGGATTCAATCCCCACTTTAGTTGGTGAAGGTCTAACAATTAACTTCCCTTGAGAGCATGCAACACATGAGAATTCATTAGAATTTAACACCTTTTTATTTTCTAATGAATGGCCATGTGAATTTTCAATTATGCGCCTCATCATGGTGGAACCAGGATGTCCAAGGCGATCATGCCAAACCATAAAATCATTGGGAGTAATAGACTTCTGGTCTATTAGGTGATATGTTGCAGCTGTATTTATATTCGTGTAATATAGGCCAGAAGAGAGTGAATACAGCTTTTCTAACACACGTTTCTTTCCAGAAACAACTTGTGTAATCAATAGACATTCACTGTTTTTCTCATTTAGAGTCTCGATATGATACCCATTTTTGCGGATATCTTTAAAACTTAACAAATTTCTTTGAGACTTGGGAGACAGTAGTGCATTATTTATAACTAGTTTAGTTCCTTCAGGGAGAAATATTGTGGCTCTTCCGGAGCCATCAATCAAATTTGCACTACCACTTATAGTGTTAACATTTGTCTCCCCCTTTTGCAAATGAGAAAAATATTTTCCATTTTTAAGTATAGTGTGTGTAGTAGCACTATCAATTAGACAAATATCACCATCACTATTCATTCCCAAATGTTTGGCATACATTGCTTCTTCATAAAAAAAAAAAACATAAATTAGAAATTAATATTAATAAAAGATGCAAAATATATAAATATTTTATTCATCATGAAATACTTATAGGGTATTCATCATATGCTTAGTTAACATCGTTAAAGAAATCGGCTACATCAAGATGGGTTATAACCACATCATCACCATCAAGAGCAATATTGTTATCAATAAAATTTGTCTCAACATTTTTTGCCTTATTTTTCAAAGAAGCTTGATAAAGCTCAACAAGATGATCCGCTGTTCGACACACGCGGGACCAATGACCTTCCATTCCACACCGGTAACAATGTTCCTCATATTTCTTCTTTTCTCCATTCTTTTCTCCATTGTCTCTCTTCTGGGAGACAGTTTGTTTCTTGTCACGATCATGGTTGTTGTTATTATATGGAGTAAATCTACCACGACCGCGACCACGATTATTACCACGTCCTCGGCTACCACCACGTCCACGACCACGACCAGAATTTTGAGATTGAGTCGCATTCGCTTCAGGGAATGGACTAGAACCGGTGGGTCGGGACTCATGATTTTTCAACAATAATTCATTATTTTGCTCGGCTAAGAGAAGGCATGCAATTAGTTCAGAATATTTCTTAAAACCTTTTTCTCGATATTGTTGCTGCAGGAGCATATTCGAGACATGAAAAGTAGAGAATGTCTTCTCAAGCATATCATCATCAGTTATGGTTTCACCACATAACTTTAATTGTGAAGTAATTCTGAACATAGTCGAATTATATTCATTGACAGTTTTGAAATCTTGCAGACGTAGATGAAGCCAATCATACCGGGCTTTTGGAAGGACGACCATCTTCAGGTGGTCGTATCTTTCTTTTAAATTTCTCCACAAAACTAGTGGATCTTTCACTGTTAAATATTCAGTTTTCAATCCTTCATCCAAATGATGACGAAGGAAAATCATTGTTTTGGCACGGTCTTGATTTGATGCACTATTATTTTCAACAATAGCATCACCAAGACCCATAGCCTCAAGATGAATTTCAACATCTAAAATCCATGACAAATAATTTTTTCCGGTGATATCAAGTGGTGCAAATTCAAGTTTTGTGAAAGTAGCCATAATGAAGAATGAAATGAGAAAGGAGAAAAAAAACACTACCTTAATCTACCTTGAAGAGGTTCAAGTATATAATACTTGAAAATATTATTTTGGCTCAACGTAGAGACTCGTGCTGATAACGTGTTGTGAAACTAATACTTTTATTCCTTTTTCATCGAGTGTACAAAATGGAGTGGCATACCACCCTTTTATAGGGAGCAAGAGAAGCTCCTAGAATTCTAACATAAAGATCATCATAAGTGCTTATACTAGAATCATCTAAAAGTATTTGAAAGGACATCCATTTTATATATTATTTTATAACATGCATATCAAACTCAATAAAATTTGTCACCCATATTCATCTGATTCGGTCAAGAATCAACAAGCAGCTTCAATCATGTTTTTTTTTTACAGATAATTTTTAGTGGTAATGGGAGGGGAGTAGAAATAGACAAATAGTTTAGAGGAAAAAGAATGAATGAGATGAGTGTATTTAACACTCTCCCGTCTATAAGTTTTTCATTTTTTTTTGACAAATATCTTTTAATTTTTACACTTTATTTTATATCTTGCTCCTTCTCTTATGATCTTCTCGCTCAATCACATCACTTGTACTATATATATATATATATATATATATATATATATATATATATATAATTTAATCACTTTTTTTAATATATGTGTTCAAAAGTAATGAAAAGCTTATAGATGGGAGTAATAGGTTAGTATTGAAGTTATTTTAACCTTTAATTGGAAAAGAGTATGCAAGAATAAAATAGAGTGTTTTTTTTAAGGATAAAAATAGAGTGTGTTTAGTAGTGAAGTGATTTTAACTTTTAAATAGAAAAAGGGTATTAAAAGAATAAAGTGAGGTATGTTTTGTAATAAAATTTAACTTTTAAATTATAATTGGGTTCGTTTAACATTTAGGGTGAATTTAACATTTTTTGGTTTTTTAGTGGCCCACCCAAACATATATTCCTTCAAGATAATTATCCTAAAACCGTGAAAATAGCCGTTGGTGCTCCATCATCTTCCCTAGTTTGAAAATTATTGCATGTGAAGATGACAGATTGGAGGAGTGTGGGCCCTTTCCTAATCCACCACATTGCGCCTAATAATCCAGGGCCAATCAATTTCCTATTAAAAAACTTTCTTTTTTAAAAAAGTCATTTATTATAGTATTTCTTAAACCATGGGGGGTTCAACTTTCCTTTATGTGCATAATTATTAAAATTATGTAATTTTAGTTCAATATTAATAAAGTTACAAGATTTTTAACACTATATTAGAATTTCATACTTTCTCCGTTCCATGATTATTTGCACACTTTCCTTAACGGGCGTCCTAACATTATTTGCACACTTTCCTTAACGGGCGTCCTAACATTATTTGCACACTCTAAAAAAAGAAATAACTCACATAATTTTTACCAATATTACTCCTCAACTCACATAATTTTTACCAATATTACTCCTCATTTATTTTACTTTGGCCCACAACTTAAGTCAATTTATAATTTTAGTCAAATCTCCACCCACTTTAGTCAATGAATTACCAATAATACCCCTCTTTTATTCTACTATATACATCACTATATTCAATTTTCTTAATTTTCGTGTCGGTCAAACCATGTACAAAATTCTGCAACGGAAGGAGTATAATAGTAGAGACCTTTTAAATGATGTTTTATATTGACTAGACATTTTTAATAAAGATCTCACTATTTAATGTTCTACATACTCCGTATTAATTTAAACAAATTAAAAAATTAATATATGAGTGAATTATTAAAAAAATTATGGAATATAATTCATATAAAACTAAAGTACACAATAAAACATACTCTAGTCGGCTGATTTTATTATTAAAAAAAAAAAAAAAGTACACCTCCCCAATTTTGTTGTCGGTATAAGTGAAGTGTGAATCTCTACAATTAGTTGCTATATTTCCTTTGCTGCCTTTTTCAGAAAAGGAGCGTGTCGATTCCTTGTTTTAATTTAACCACCACCACTCCTCCATTCTCTCTCCACTACTTCCCCCCTCTCTCTCCACCCCCACCACTGTCCTAAACTTGTAAACTACTTTACACAAACCCCTTTGGCCAGAATAATCTTGATTTTTTTTTTATCATCTGCAGCGCAAATCCAAATTATTATTATTGCTATGTCAAGGTTGCGGCTTTTGGGTATTGTTGTACTAGTATTGTTTTGGGGTGTTTTTGATGTTGAAAGCGTGGGTGTGAACTGGGGAACCATGGCTACACACAAGCTGCCTCCGAAAGTAGTGGTGCAAATGCTTAAAGACAACGGAATAAACAAAGTGAAGCTGTTCGATGCAGAGCAATCCACCATGAGTGCTCTTGCCGGAACCGACATCCAAGTCATGGTTGCAATCCCTAATGACCAACTTTCCGCCATGGGGGATTTCGATCGAGCTAAGGAGTGGGTTAGGCGCAATGTTACTCGCTACAATTTCAATGGCGGAGTTAATATCAAGTACTAATTCTCTTCTTTTCTTTTACCTTATTTCCTCTGTTTCTTGATTTCCTTTTATATTGTAAGTTGATTCTGCCTCCCTTTGTTATTTATAGAGTGATTTGATGGTAGAATTAGCATTCTTGGTTGGTTTTCTTGTGCAAGATCCGATTTTTATGCTCTCTATTTGTATTGGAAAAACATACATAAGCCATAACCATAGTGACCCATTAAAGGGAAAACATTGGACTTGTTGGAGTGAGTTGCATAATCAGATTATTTATTGATATCCCTCTCATTCAGCTGCTGCACAAAGTTTTCTTTTTTGATGAGTATTGAGTTTTGGCCAATTCCATGGGGGTAGACTTATTGAGTCCTTTTGCAGATATGTGGCAGTAGGCAATGAGCCATTCCTGACATCCTACAACAACTCATTCATCAACACTACGTTTCCGGCTCTTCGAAACATTCAGAATGCCCTGAATGAAGCTGGGTTTGGGGACAACATCAAAGCTACTGTGCCTTTGAATGCTGATGTTTATGGTTCACCGGTTTCAAACCCCGTCCCATCAGCGGGAAGGTTTCGGATAGATATCTTAGATCAAATGACCCAGATTGTTCAGTTCTTGAACCAAAATAAGGCACCCTTCACTATCAACATCTATCCTTTCTTAAGCCTTTACGCCAACGAACACTTCCCAGTTGATTATGCCTTCTTCGACGGAGTGAGTAATCCCATTGATGATAACGGAGTTCCATACACCAACGTCTTTGATGCCAATTTCGACACCTTGGTTTCGTCACTCAAAGCAGTGGGGTTTGGCGATATGCCAATTATCGTAGGGGAGGTAGGGTGGCCCACCGATGGAGACCGAAATGCCAACATAAATTATGCCTTGAGGTTCTATAGAGGGCTTTTGCCAAGACTTGCATCCAATAAAGGGACCCCTCTGCGCCCATCGAATATAGAAGTTTACTTGTTTGGCCTCCTTGATGAGGATATAAAGAGCATTGCTCCTGGTAATTTCGAGCGTCACTGGGGAATCTTTAGGTACGATGGACAACCTAAGTTTCCTATGGACTTCTCAGGACAAAATAATGTAGACAAGTATCTCGTGGGCGCGCAAGATGTGACTTATCTTTCCAACAGATGGTGTATGCTAAGGCCGGATGCTAAGGATCTTAGCAAACTTGCAGAGAATATTAATTATGCTTGTACATTTTCGGACTGCACTCCCCTTGGATATGGTTCGTCATGCAATGGGTTAGATGCGAATGGCAATGCATCGTACGCGTTTAATATGTATTTTCAGGGACAGAATCAAAAGGCCTTGTCTTGCAACTTCCAGGGGCTCGCCGTCGTGACTGATCAGAATATATCTCAGGCAAATTGCAATTTCACCATTCAGATAGCTACTACATCCACTGCTTTTTCAACTACATTATCCGGGGAGGTGTCTTTGGTAGCTCTTACATCATTATTACTTATCTTATTGTTGTAGATTAGATACCAATTATTTCTTTGAGGTATTATTGATTGATATTTGTTTGGGACAGCAATTTCCCCATTTTCTTATTAAACTTTGAATTTTGAATTTATAGCAATCAATCGATTTGAGGAATCGTGATTGAACAAGCATGAGATTTGTGGTTATATACTTATATTCCAATTTTGCATTTTTTTTCTTTCGCAGAATAGAAGTAATGAGTTACAGTTTTTTTTTTAATGGTAAAATAAGGAAGTTGTTCTTCAGGCTATTTCAGTACTCCCTCGGTCAATCAGTATTACTCCGTTCGTCCACGAAAATTATGTCTATTTTGACTGATCACTTTTCATAAAAGAAAGTGAGCATACTTTTAGGTGTAGAATTATTATTAACACCTTCAAGCCTAACACAAAAATACTCCCTCCATCCATGAAAAGTAGTCCCATTAGAGTGGGGTTATTTGTGAATAAAGTTGATGGCAATTTGGGTAATTAAGTGATGGTTGAAAGGTGATAATTTTCAAAAATTGTATGGGACTACATTTTGTGGACAAAGAATATAGGGCAAATGGGACTATTTTCGTGGACGGAGGAAGTAAAATAACATCACGTTTATTTTGAAATAAAAGATAAAATCGTCAATGAAATAGTAGATTTCGAATGGGATCGGTTGACGACACCAATTGCTATTTATTACATGTTCGTTATTTCTTTTTCTCGAAGGCAATTCAAGACTCAATTTTTGCCAATTTTTTTAGCGTAGTATTTCCAGACGTAATCTTGGGATGCAGTGTACAGATAATTATCAATATGTAGCCAATAGAGAAGAGAAAATAAAATAAAATTGACCAACTATTTGACACAAGAAAAGATTCATCTCCATTACTGTTAACTACACCGCAATATGAAACAGCAAATATGTCCTTTTACATGCTAATGGAAAATCAGTTACAAAACACAAATGGAAATGCTAAACCGCAATTTTTATTCTCCGATCCATCAGGACCATCACAATGTCTCGGTGGACCATTAAATTCGACAGCCTCATCTCCATCTTAATTGCCTTGCACCTGAGTCAAACCAAAAGATACACTGATTGATCATATATATATCTGTGAAAATTAAGTGCACACACACATGGAACTCACAACTGAAAACCTTTTGCTTTAACGCTCATCGGTTAAAAAACCAATGGATAACACTAATAATCTTTCACAGTTTCTACAACTGATTATACATACAAGCATTGGCTTCCAATATTAGAACTCCAGCTAGTTGTAAGAAACACCTAGAGAATCAATCAGAATTCATTTGGGAAAGAAAAGCATACCATCTGTGGAACCACACCTCGTGAATTACGTGGGAAAGGTTCTCATATGGTTTGCAACTGAGAGAAGGAAATTCGAATAGTTGAACCACTAAGGGATGTAGCATGCTTGCACACCAGAGCTTCTGTAGCCTGCTCCTCATTTTCAAAAAGAACCAGAGCCTGCTTCTTTCCATTCATCTCAAAGAGTTTTGTATTGACAATTGTTCCATGCTCTTCCAGGTGAGATATTATTTCTTCTTCAGTCACATCCTGGGGGAGAGTGGAGATGTGGATCATTTTTGTGGGGGAACAACAATACCGGTAATTCTTGGCTGCATTACGATTGAAACGATTGAGGTTTGAGTTGACGTATTCATGGGTATCAGCTCCAGTTGTGATGTTTGGATGTTTCGAAAAATTCACCTCCAAACGCTTCCCAAACAACATGGCTCCCTATATAATAAAAACAAATGTAAGTTACTAGCATGGTGATCAGATAATTGCAAAACATACATTAAAAAAAATTAATGAAGGATAGATTAGGTAGTGGGCAGAGGATAACGAAGTCCAGCAATGTTGTTAAAAAAAATTAACACATATTCTGTCCCTTAGGGAGAGGCCCGACTGATTCAGCAGGATAAATAAATGCATCTCAATTAACATTAAAACAAATCCCCGGACCTTCAAAAAATGAACAGCCAGTTCAGCCTGGAAACCATCACCCATTTGAACCAATGCGTGATCCGGTTTATTTCGGAGAAGTTTGATCCTAATAATGTTCCCATATATCGAGAACAAATTAAAAAGCTTATCCTCATCTACTCTCTGCAAAAACAAGGCAAGGGATGAAGTGAGCACAGTTTAATGCTAATTTCTATAATTATACACACATTTAAAAAAATGGAACAGCACAGATGGTGCATAAATGCACCATATGTGCTATCGTGTGTGTGAGAGAGAAAGAGGTAGAAACTTACATCAGGATTCAGATTAGATACAAGAACTGTGCACCTATCATTTGTACCACTTATACCGGGTGGAAGTCCACCTCCAAAGGCAGCAGCAATAGCAGCAGCATTGCCCATCTGCAATTTGAGTGACAAGAAAAAAATACAGCACAAATACAATAAACAACCCCTTGAAAAGCAAGTGAATACACTCAAAGCATCATCCCAGAGTGGCAAATCACACTTTAAAATGAAATTAGATAATACATGAGCAGGAAACTGAATCATACATTTACATATGAGCAAACACTTACAAACCACCATATATGCTAGCCTCACCAGGCAAATCCCACACATTAATAACTGCTACTCAATCAATACCCACAAGCTCTTAATTGGTCAGCAGCCAAGACGCAATGTGATAGATACAGATACAAAGTTGTGCCTAAAAGCTAAATGAGCGGCCATACCTATGAAATATTATGATTGCAACTAGCAAGGGCATGATATAAACCTTTGAGAGAAAAATAAACGTTGATGTTTCCATACTCCGATTAATAAACTCACAGCATGCTTAGCACATTTGAATTACAGATATATTTGCGCCAATGGTACATAAATTCGAGTCGTTACACACCTGTGGAAATCCGACTGAACAGAGAGAAGGAGGGAGAGATCAGAAACGGGAATAGATTTCAAAATCAAATGATGCCATTGAGAAGTAATAAATAGATAATTACACACCTGAATGGGTATACATGCCTGCATCTCCATACCCAGGCTGCCATAAGAGTACAATATTTGAGAATTGCCAATCAGAAAACAGTCTCAATGACAAGATAAAGTATGTCAGTCTTAATACTGGAGAAGAATGGAATTACTTGAGGGGACTTGCCCTTTTGTTCTGAAGGCAAGGAAGGGTTTGTAAAATCCCTAAGCCAAGAAAGATGATAATAAGAAATAAGAATCTGTATTTGCAGTACAATTACAAATAACAGACAGCTAACTCGAAACTAAGCTCATGCACTTACCGAGAACGCTCATTATTATAATTCACTTGTAGTTCATCAAGGCTGCATAAAAAGGAAGATTTGGTGACTAGAAAAAAAAGCAACAGAGAGAATTCCAGGAAATTGGAGCATGCATGCACCAATAATCTTAAGGTTAACTCACTTTGAGAACTGAATGTCCAGCTGACAACAGCCATCGTATATATTTCGTCCCTATAGCAAGTTATATACATTGTCAATGTCAGCATAACATGTGTTATGTTGCTTATAGTTTAGCATCCAACTTACCTGAAGAGAGTTCCTCGCTGAAATAGCACTTTGGTGTAACTGATACTGAATGAGAGCTTGAAAACCTACACAAATTTCCGTGTTGGAGTCTATCAGGGACTACAACTTAACTAGAAAAACCGACAGTTACACTATGCATTTCATACAGTACTGGATAATGAATCTTTATCTCATGCACGACAATGAAACAGAAATAATAGCAAGACACCAAGTCCTAATTAAATTGATTCGTCATGAAAACCAGGGAATTGCAAACAATCCATACAGAGGTATTCCTCAACACATCTAGACATGAAATTCTTCAAACGCCTAAGCCAGTATCGAAATAAGAAAGTGAGAAAAGAGAAAATATGAAGATGCTGACCAGCCGACTTCTGAAATGTGACGATCTTCTCTACAAATCCATGTGGAGAAAAAACTTGATGCAGCACTTCCACAGTTATAGGATATAGCATGTGATGTATCGTAACTAAGAGGATTCGGTTAGGCTGGATATCCAGAGAGAGCCGAACAGCAGACCAGCAGAGAGACAGAAAGAGAGAAGACCCCAACAGCAAACCAGCACAGAGACAGCAGAGAGAGAAGAGAAGGGAATGAATAGAACAGAATACAGAATGACAAAAACAGGAAATGGACATATGGAACTAAAAATAACCAGCATCAAGCAATCAATTCATATGCAAATACATGTAAATGAGGAAACAAGAAATCAAGAGAATGTCACATCACACAGCATTCATATAACAGAGAAATATGAAGAGACCTCAGACTACTGGGGAAAAAAAAGGAAATTAAAATGATGGGGGTGGGGGGGGGGTGAGCATTTAATGATCTCCAATCACCCAAAGAGTAATAGTGTAAAGGATGTCAAACAAGATATATTTCCTTATCCACAAGGAAATGGATGACATAGCATCTAAACTCACCAACAAGAAGTACATAAGCGCAGAAAAAGAAACATACACAAATGCCCAAGTATTCTCATCAATACTCCATGGCTACTACACAACTTTCACCGGTTGAGAAGTTGTCAACAAGAGCCTTAGGCTCATACCATTAAGATGATGGATGAATTACACTTTATTTACATAATTGTTTCAAGCACCAAGTAATCTGAGTTCCATAACTGGTATATTCTGCAAGTACCATTACACGGAAAGCTTTGATATTTGTCAAACGTGCGCATTTCCTCATATATGGACAGCATTAGAAGATGATTAACCAAATGTTATAATTATAAATAATGGTAACAAAGACTTAATACCGTTTTTGCTTAAACATCATGCCCATATATTTCTGTGGAAACCTTCATTGTTTTATTTTTTAAATATATTTATGTGTTATGTGTTAGGAACTTTATTCATGCTCAGAACGACATAACCACACAATCTTACATGTCATAATACAACAGCTACTATCTAGAAGAACCTAGAGACCAACTTGCAACTTAAATACGCCTCACCACAGTATCACTGTCATGGAAGTCAAGGGAAAAATAGTCATAGTACATAATAGTCACCTCATCTCCTCGTGCTTGAGTGTTCTGATCCATGATTGTTAATTCTTGGTGTGATGAGAATTGAATATAAACATTCCTTCCCCTGAAAGGCATTAAGAGACAAGATAATGCTTAAAATAACGAAGTTGAAAATCATAGGCCAGATTATTAAAATACCTTATGCTTGGCTGAACACTAGTAAAGAATTGTAATGCATTCACTGCCGAAGGGATATCTTGCATTTGGAGGAGGGCCTGCAATTTTGGTACAAACAGCAATATCAGAATTCATTTGTAGCCAAATATATACCACAGTTTCTAGGACATAATTTCTAAACTGTGACCTGGTTCTTGGCTCGAAGCATCACAAGCTTGGTGATGACTCCAAATGGCTGGAACAGCTGGAGCAAGTCACTCTACAAATGCACAAAATATATTAAATGTTGACCTATGGAGGAAGGCTTCATTTTCTATTGGCAGAGCAATACAAGTGTTTATACTGTTTGCATTCAAAATTAACCACAATGTAATACAACTTGCTTACCCCTGAATTATTTTCATCATTAGAAAGAAAAGGAGAAAAAGGTTGTGAGTTGACTTATGACTAACTTTTTGTTATTAGCCTTTTCAATATAAAGCAAACACTTTTGCAGATAATAAAACTAAGCATCCAAGATTTCTAAAACCAAAAAAAAAAAATCAGTACCTTGTTCAAAGCATGAAACGCACTCAACAGATACAAGTTGGAGAATTGCAGAGTTATGGTATAATTTGAGAGAATATGGATCCTCTCCTCCTGGCTTACTTAATGAAAGACAATATCTTCTAATATATACTTTAATCGCATAGAAAACTATTTCAATTAGTTGCCAATACCTCCACAGGAAAATAACAAATTACGGGTTAGTGTATGCTTATCCATGCAGTCATGCAATCTTCTTGGATAGGAAGTCATTTTATGAAAGATTTTGGTTTTCGAACTTTAGTGGGTCTCTTGCTCTTGTAACCTCATCCATATCTAAGTCTACTGCTCCCTATGTTTAAGCAAATTGGTGTGCATTAGGAGTTGTACAAGAAACCTATTCAGATTGGGGTAGAACACCAGTTTAGAATATAAAAAAGGAGAACATTATTCCCAATACGTACTAGTAACAAACAGAAAAACCAGGAAAGTGAAACATACTGCACCAAAAAAGCACGGTATGTGGAGATAATATACCTCTGAAATTTCATGACCCACATTTCGGACATGAATGACTTTTGAGGGCTCAGCCATTGTCAACAACCTGAAATCACAGAATATAAATGTAGGGCATCTAGATAACTAAAAGTGAATACAGACAATCCACCTTGAATACATTGCAATTCAGTGACCCAACAATTACACACGTGGAGTCAAAACCCCCAGGCAATGGGAACAAAAGTCTTTGAGTTCAAGCCAGTAAAGCACAACAAAACTATGGCCGTGTTTTTCAAACAAGATATGATTTTGTAAAATTCTACTACTAATTATTGGGCAAATTTACACTACCCAGAGGTTGAAAAAGTCAGCTAAAACCCAAAATGTTATAGATTAATCATGTTCTTTTCTGCAAATTTAATCATTACCTTATTAAAAATGCAGTCTCGCTCTTGAATCAGGCTTTATAGAAGCGGAAGGAGCATAACCAGTGCCCGGGTAGCCTGCTAGAAACTAGCATGTATAAGCTTAAAATTTCAATAAATTCCACCGATCCCTACATCCATTCCACCCCGCTCCAGAACAAAAAATCCCAATTGATACGGCATCAAATTAGCAGCACAGAGATGTATTCCTTCTTAAACAATTAACCAGAAAGTATATATACATAGCATTCGTATAACGAGAGTAGAATTACCTTGGGTAACACAACAGAACAGAGAGGGGGAGAGACAGAGAGCGCGAAGCAGAAGGGAGGAAGTTGATCGTTGTACTTGAGAGAGAGAGAGGGGAGTAGGGTTAGGGTTTTCTCGACCAGAAATTATTTTTATTTTTACTCACGGTTTTGCCCTCGAAAATAATTAACAACTGGTCAATGTTTCCAAGTATATTTGGAAATATGAGGGGTGTTTAAGGAAATTCAAAAACATCCATACTGATTTGGTGAATGTATATGTGTAATTATTAGGGTAGACTACTTGATCTTTTCAAGCAGGCAGTTGGTGGAGGGACGATTTGGGGTGGGACTTATTTATATCTATCTCATACTTTAAAAAAATAAAAAAATCAATCTTTATTGTTATTTTCATAGTGCATAAAAAAGTAGGGCTTTTCTATGGTGAGATAGGGGTATATTTGTCAATACATAAAAATTATAAAAAAATTAATTAATCTCCTTAAAATAAAAGAATTTGGAAAAATTTAAAATATAATGTGCATTAGGTATACCTGTCAATACATATACTTCCTTAATTTCAACAAATTTCACAAAAATGTCATTTATTAAATAATGAAGGGAGTGTCATTATGTAGCAAGTTTAAGGACAAAGTGGGATAGCAGCACCACTACCTAGGCCTTAGGTCTTGGGTTCGAGTCATGGGTAGGGGAAATGGGATGGGTATTTAACTTGTAATCAAAAAAAAAAGCAAGTTTAAGGTTTCAAATCTCAAGCTATTTAACTCCAAGGACCAAAAATAATTTAATGATTTAAAATATTAATATATGTATAATTATAAGATTTATATATATTATATTTACAGTAAAATACATTACTATTTAGTAGCAGACTTCTCAAATACATTAATATGTATTTAATTTATTAGACTAATTAATTGAATATTTACATACATACAAATACATGATAAAAAGCATCACACCCATTTGTTGGTTGTACACCAATAGTTTTATATTGCATAAGAAAAAGGTTTTTATTAGACTAATATAATACAAGACAATACATATTTCCGCTCTTATCTTATCTTGATAATTGTCGAACTGGTTAACTTATCTAGTATTTAGTAGAATAATTATCAGTTTAAGTTAAACACCTCACACTCTCAATTATTGTTTGTAGTCACATAAGAATTTATCTGTAAAGAGTTTATGAACCCTTCTCTTCTATACTTTTTTACCTTAAGTTTCAGTTAAGCACGCATAATGAATTTCTGGAAAAATAATAAAATTGTCTTACTATGTGATCAATCTCATAAAAAATGGAAAAAAAAGGTTTAAAATCATGAAGAATAAAATGAGATTTTTTTAGATTTAATTAAGACAAGGAACTATAAACATGGAATAAGGGGTTTAAAACATAGATATGTGTTTTTTTATGCAGTTTTGGTGAAATTTGTTGTATGAATAATAATAAAAAATAAATCAAAGCAATAAAATGCATATAGATTAATGGTGTGATTAATTCCTTACTGTAAGGGTTTGTTTTTTTATAGTGACAAAATTAACACTTTAAATTCTAAACTCTTCGAAAGTTTGATCCCACTAGATATTGTATGTTCGAGTACATTCTACGTAGGTTACACAAACTATCAAAATAGCTAGAATGAAAGCTTGATGTGAGGGTTCCAACTTATGAATCTTTTAAACAATTTGTTCCCATAAATTCCTTTCCAAGCTTATTATCTGAGTCGTAATGGCTTAGAATGACGAGGTGGGATGTTAGATCTCTAATGTGAATTATAAAATGTAGACTTCTTAATGTGTGGATTGTTTGCTTGAATAACTGTCTAATTGAGTTTTAGTAGTTGTTTAATTTGAATATTGTCTTCTATTTATAGATGATTTCAAACAATTAATTGATTTTTTAGAATCAATATATTCTTGATGCAGATCTTAATTTAAAAACATGTCCCGCGCATATACGCATATGCCCTGCTCTGCCCCATGATCTGTTATGGGACAGCATTTTATGCCCTGCCCCGCCCCGTCATGTCCCACGCTTGATATGGCTCATGGAACAGCATTTTTGAGTATCGGCCCCGCCCTACCCCAAGTCTCATTTTATATGTATATAAATTATTTTAAAATAATATAAATTAAACATTAAAATTCTTCATTAAACTAAAATAAATTATTTATATTTTACATGCACCGGCTAATTTAATGAGTTCACCCCAAAATTATATTTTTACTACAGTTATTTGAACTCGCTCATTTTATGAGTTCACCCCCAAATTATTTTTTTACTACAGTTATTTGCACCCGTTCATTTTATGAGTTCACCCCAAATCATATTTATACTACAGTTATCTACACCTGCTCATTTTATGAGTTCACCTCCAAATCATTTTTTTTTTACAACGGCTATCTACACCCTCTCATTTTATGAGTTCACCCCCAAATTATTTTTTACCACAATTATCTGCACCCGTTCATTTTATGAATTCACCCCCAAATATTTTTTTAAAAATAATTACATTTAAGATATTATATTATATTTTTATTAATTTACACAAAATATAATAATAAATAAAACCTAATTTATACATTTACAATCTTGTAGTCGAGTCATTGCCGAGTTACCGTCGATTCACCACTAAATCACCCATATTTTTAGAAAAAAAATCGTAAAAATATAATTAAAAAAAACTATTGAAATTAGGCACAGATCTCGATTTTTTTTCTTCTCATTTTTTAATTTTTATTGCATACTTTTTATTTCTTCATTTTTTTTCCTGTTTTTTTTTCATTAGTATTTTTTAAAATTTTAATACAAAATAATATTACATGTATTATTTTATTATAGTCAGTAATACAATAATTAATAACCAGTAATACCATAAACATTAATCAGTAATATTATTAAAAATAATTAGTAATATCTTTACAATAATAAATAATTACACACACCTAATTACAGTAAAAATTTATACAATAACAAATAATTCCACACATCTAATTATATTCAATAATACCAAATACAATTATCAGTAATATCATGAACAATAATTAGTAATACCATGAACATTGATCAGTAATATCTTACACAATGACAAATAATTCCACAAATCTAATTGTATTCAGTAATACAAAACATAATTATCAGTAATACCATAAACAATAATAATAATCATTAATGCCTTAAGAAATAATAAATAATTCCACATAATCAATAATACCACAAACAATAAACAATAATACCACAATTAATAATCAATAATACTGTAATCAATAATCATTAATATTAATTCAATAGTGTATTAATAGTAATACCACAATCAATAACTAGTAATATTAGTACCACTAACAATAATAACATAAAAAAAAAAAGTGGAGTGAGTACAAATCGAGGTGTACTAAAGAAAATAGGGGTGCACATTACCAAGCCCAATTGAACGGAACCTTAGCCCAATGGGAAAGTACCCTAGGTCAGCAATCGCCGCCTGAGATTTCATCGGCAAGGTCACCGGCTCCGAGTGCCGGCCGATCAGAGATCCATCAGCAACATACTCACAGTCCTCCGTCGGGCCGCCATCAGCCGGAGCCAGGAGGAAGAGGCTGTGCAGTAGCAGGGTGAAGAAGACGAAGCAATGTAGCTTCGATTTGGACAGAGATGAACGACGAGAGCGAGGCGGCGTCGATCCGAGTGTTGTAGTCGAGCGCCATTGATGCCGGAGAAGATCCTGGATCGTGAACACAAGAGAGATTGATGGAAGCAGTCGCGTCGGTGGTCGAAATGAGTAGAGGTTTTCGGCCGCCATGGATCGTGGCCGAGATGAAAGATGATGTCAATTGTCATGGAAGTGAAGAATCGTCATTGCGATTCGAGGAGGGGTCTCGGGCTTTAATGGCCGGGACGAAAGCGTCGCCGTCGCCGTCGAGGGGGTGGTCGGGCATGGTGGTGGCAGGGTCACCCGCCGAACGACATGGATTTCCGCCAGGTCCTTTACTCATCAAATTAAAATTGAAATTTAGGTGCACCGCCGATCGACTATAATAAAATCATACCTATAATATTATTTTGTATTAAAATTTAAAAAATACACATGAAAAAAATGAAAAAAAAATGCATCAAAATAAAATAAAATAAAAGTAAAAGGAAAAAAATGAATAAATTGAAAAATTGAAAAATAAAATGAAAATGGGAAGAAATAAAGGAAAAGAGAAGGGGGAAGAAAAATTAAAAAGAAAAAAAATCAAGATTTGTGGCTAATTTCGATAGTTTTTTATTAATTATATTTTTACGATTTTTTTAAAATATGGGTGAGTTGGTGGTGAATCGACGGTAACTCGGCTGCATATTGATATATAAATTAGAGTTTATTTTATTATATTTTGTGGTAGTTAATAAAATGATAATATAGTTTTTTTAAATGTGATTATTTTTTAAAAAATATTTTGGGGTGAACTCATAAAATGAGCGGGTGTAGATAATCGTGGTAAAACAATAATTTGGGGGTGAACTCATAAAATAAGTGGGTGTAGATAACTGTGGTAAAAAAATGATTTGGGGGTGAACTCATAAAATGAGCGAGTGAAGATAACCGTAATAAAAGATGATTTGGGGGTGAACTTATTAAATGAGTGAGTGCAAATAATAATAGTAAAAAATAATTTGGGGGGTGAACTCATTAAATGAACGGGTGCAGATAAAATATAAATTGAAATTAGGGGGTACGAGAGAATTTGGGAGAAATAATACAATGAATTGATTGATGAATTAAAATTAAAATTGAAGTATGCACCGTACATGCGAGTGCATACAAGTATTTGGGTAAAATAAATATTGGTATAAATTAGGGTTAGTTTACTTAATTAAATTATTATATATATATATAAAATCGAAACAGGGCAGAGAAATAAATATGTAAACTCATGTCTGCCCTGCTCTGCGCACAGGGGCGAGACTGACTTGCCCCATTCTGAAAATGGGGCAGGACAGGGCAAGTCAAAATCTCTCGGGACAGGGCGGGACGAATTCAGGATAGATCATTTTGCCATCCCTACTTTTGTTTTCAATCATTCACTCGAATATATTTAAGACAATTAAATGTTTCAATTCAAAAGAGGTATCATGTAGTCAGGTTTTGGCTCAAGTTGTTTTCCGACTTCTTTTGATACTTAGTCATAGGGGTGGATACAAAACCGCAAAAAATGTATTTTCGAAGCAACGATTTTCGATTTATTTAGATGGGTTTATTCGATTAATCAATTTGGTTAGGGTGTTTTATTATATATAAAAAAATAAAATTTCGATTCGATTTATATTTTACAAACCCGTATAAAATTGAACCGAATCGTACTTTATATAAATAAAAAATACTTTCTCATATTCATAATATAAGTCGTTTTGACATTTCGTTTTTTTTTTCAAATTATATGGCGTTTCACACTTTTAAATGCAAATTAAAATGCATATCTTTCAAATTTAATCTTATGATCAATAAATATTTATCTAAATGTGTTCTTTTTTTGATGAGTAGTACAAATATTAATTAAGGGTAAAATGAAAAAACCAATTAATTTCTTAATATACGTGCATTGATCCAAAACGACTTGTATTTTGAATAGGATAAAATGCTTATTTAATTAATAAATAATACGAAATCGTACATCGACAAAAAGAAACCCTACTTGAAGTGTATTACTTTCATTTTTTCAATTCGACGTCCTCTTGACCCACTGTAATTATTTCCTTCAAATATTTCAAAACTCCACCAAATGTCATAATTATTTTCTTTCTTATTCACATCAATTGAGTAATACACCCTCAACAAAAAAACTACTAACCTCTTACAGTATAATACTAATAAATAACTCTTAAATTGGAGGATGAGAGTACATATTAATATATATACCTTTGATGAAATCCAGAAAAGATGGAATGAAATAATTTAAATAACAATTCGAAAACCACAAAATAAAGTTGATAGATTTACAAAATCTTTGTGGATAGAAATAGAAACAAAAAAGAGATATGAAAGTAGTTCTGATGATTCAATAATATTCTTAGTTATTTCCACCGAATGAATCCTATCAATGGAATAATGAAATCCTGCCTAAATTATTAATCAATTGTATCATTAACCATTAATGTTGGTTGATATGAGGAATTTATCATAAATTCATTGATTTTGTCGCTTTTGTTATTGAATTGGTTGTAGGCCTTTTTTCTATTGAACCTGAAGTTGATCAAGGAACTGTTACGGGTCAAGCTGTAAAAAGTATCGCAAGACAGTTTGAAGCAGAGAAAAAAATACGAGGTACCCTATTGCTAGGTTTAGCTATTATGGAATCATATACTCATGCAAAAAAAATATTAGAATAAATTCCCCAACCTAATGTGTATTTTAAAAGCAAATATTATTTCAGAAACCCCCCAAGTTACACAAGTGTACATTTCAAAAAAAGTTACTGTAATACTTATATTTATGTAAAATATTTCACAATTTCTTTGTATGGTGGATTTACCACAATTTTTCAATTACAATCGTACACAGTTCCATAAGAAAAAAGAAAAGAAAAGAGTGAGATAAAAAAGAAATGGAGAATAGAGAGGGCAAGGGCAGCAGGAAGGCAGTAGAAAGAGGAGGATACCATTGCGCACACACAACTCTATCCAAATTCTTAACCTAGCTGCTTCCACTTTCATCTCAATCTCTAGGTAAATACGTATTTCCCCTGAAGATCTCTTTTGATCGGTTAATCGAATTGGCCTCTTCAATATGATTTTGCTATCTACAAAGCGATCCTTCTGCCGTTTTCGAGGTCTGATTATTTACCTGAAACAGCCTACAAATTTTGCTGCTGTTTTTTTTTTTTTTTTTTGAAACTTGATTTTTTTTATTTATTTGAACAGCTTGCCTTTTAAACTTTTCTGTTCGTTGATGGATTACTTAATGTTTTTTTATATTCGTGTGCTTATTCTGCTACAATCATACGATTGCCTATGTTTTAGGGTGTACTCTACTCACTCATAAACCTTGGTAAATGTTTGGGCGTCTTTTTCTCTTTGTTTACGAGTTGAATCAGCTGGATTACACTTCAATGCGTAATTTTTCGCTTGGGAAATCTTGAATTCGAAACAATACATGAAGCTCTTTTTTTTTCCTTGTGCGTGGGTGTAGATACTAGATAATATGCGGAAATGTTAGGCATGAGCTTATATGCTAGTAATTTTCTGAACGTGGTATCTTTTATGCATCCGTTTTTCAAAATTTCTGTGTCATGGTTTTCGCACAGTTTGATTGGGCATAGCCTGCTAAAAAGTTTGAGTTCTTGTGTTCTTTTCTGGTGTTGATAGCTTAAAGATTGGCACTCCACCCACACTGTCTTATTTAGGTTACTGAGCAGAAGGTGGGGAATGAGTCGTAGGTGATTTTGTATGGGTGAGGATGCCAGAATTGCGTAGCGGAGCACGGAGATCAAAACGACTTGGTGATCTCCATCCTGCACCTGAAACCTCTAATCAAGACGAAAAAATTGTTGCACCTGCTCAGACTAGAACCAGAAGGAGAGGACGAGGGAGAGGCAATGCAGCTGCTATAGCAAAAGGGCCTTCTGCAGCAACTCCCTCACGACCGGCTGCTGCTGGTAGAGGCAGGGGGGCAAGGTTGGTAGATTTGGACCCGGAGCCACCTGGTGTGCTTCTTCCTCAAACTGTTGGCCTTGGGGCTCCTGAACTTGCATTTAATAGAGTTGAGGGTGTTCCAGATAAGGAAATTGCCATGGATGGTGGCGGGAGTGCAGACAAAATAATGGGAGTTGAAGAAGATCCAAGTACAACTCCAGTGCCTGATAGGGTAATTTCTTGTTTTATAATATTGACTATCTTTCTAAACAACATTGAGGTATGAGTATGTTCCATGATTGATGGGTTCTAAACTTCAGAATTGCATGCATTTATTTCTTGAATTGATTTCATTATCTGTCGACTTATTGTGTTTTGGCAAAGTATCAACTATTAACTCCAGTTTTGTTGGTGTAGGTACAAGTGGGTAACTCTCCCATGTACAAGACAGAAAGGAAATTAGGTAAGGGTGGATTTGGGCAAGTTTACGTAGGCAGAAGGTTAAGTGGTGGCACTGAAGGGGCGGGACCAGATGCTATTGAGGTAACACTTGATGCACACTATTGAATATGGTGTCTTTTTAGATCTGATTGTTTTCTGAAGTTAATTGAAAATTCATCGTTTTGCAGGTTGCTTTGAAGTGTGAACACCGAAGTAGTAAGGGCTGCAATTATGGCCCTCCATATGAGTGGCAGGTGTACAAGTAAGTTATCTGTTGATAACTTGAGGATGTTGTCCTCTTGATTCAAATGCTTGCTTTCTGATATTTCTTTTCCTTCAACAAAGTGCGCTGAATGGATGTTATGGGCTCCCATGGGTACACTACAAGGGTCGCCAAGGGGATTTTTACATTCTGGTGGGTTTTGATTTTTGCACTCCTGCTCCACATTCATCCATTGTTACAATGAATAACTTTTTTTTTCCTTCTCAGGTCATGGACATGCTTGGGCCCAGTCTTTGGGACGTTTGGAATTCTTTGGGCCAGTCGTAGGACTCTCTCTCTCTCTCTCTCTCCAGTACTTCTCCCTTCCCACCCTTGACTCTCCTTTTGTTTTATGTTTATTTACCTTGATGATGACCACGTGAAACAGGATGTCTCCAAATATGGCGGCTTGCATTGCTGTTGAGGCTATATCAATTCTGGAAAAGCTTCACATGAAGGGGTAAAACCAAGGATAATTTTTTTCTATAAAACGTAACCATAACATTGGTCAAATAGTGTTGTTAATTTTACAATCCTGATTCTTGCTTTGTTGGTATTCCAAATTGCTTCAATATACAATTGATTATTGGTACTCCTATGTGATACTTATCTAGATTTGTCCATGGAGATGTGAAGCCAGAGAACTTCTTACTGGGTCAACCTGGGACTGCTGAAGAGAAAAAGCTTTATCTTATTGATCTCGGCCTGGGTATGATACTCCATTATAGTGATCCTATTCTGTGTCATGACTACCTTAAATTTAATATTTAGCAACTATGCATGTAAAAAGACAAATCACATAAACCTATGTTTGACATCTTCATCTGAGGTGCTCCTTTTCTTCTCAGACCCTTTTACTTCTTGGATCTATATTTTCTCTTTTTTTTTAAACACGTTTCTGATGCAGCTTCTAGGTGGAAAGACACATCATCTGGCCAGCATGTTGACTATGATCAGAGGCCAGATATATTCAGGTTTGTAAAGATTATATTTATTTAGAATTTCATCATCGTGTAAGAGTTTGGTTTCGTAAAGAGTGGTGATGAGATGTGGGATTTAGTCTAATTTGTCAACAAATGTACATGTCTTAACCGGATTGATTGGATGGTATATTTATGAATTTTATTACCTCAAGTGCACTTTGATGAACTATGAAGTGTAGTAACTACATGTGACCAGTATGCTACTACTTTACATTCCGAAATTGAAAAATAAGTCCCAAGGGCTTATCCCAGTATATATATGTGTGCGTGTGTTATTAACTTAAATTTATTGTTATTATTAGTAATTTTTGAATTAATGTTACTGCCATTACAGTGGATGACAGACTGGATTTGTTTCCACCGTCCAATCACTTTGTGGACTGGCTTGGTTCATATATGAACATATATATATATTTTTTTGATGTAGTCTTATAATGCTGACCTGAAGATTGATTTTGATTATCCATTTGAGTCAAATATCATTAAAGATTAAAGTTTATGCCACCTCCATTTGTTTGTAGCAATGGCCTAATTATAATTGGGGAAACTGTAATTTTGTGACAAATCCAGTTTTCTTTACTCTTCTCACTCATCCAATGTTTGCTAGCAACTTTTAATTTTTTCAGCACACTGCGGGACATTGGGTTCCTCATCTAAAAAATTGATTTTTTGTGGGCTAAATATAAATTTTTTGTTTGCATCCTTTGTTTTCAATGTAAACATGGTACTAGATGTGATAGATAATAGATAGCATCTAATACCATATTGGACATTCCTGGTTACACAGAGGCACAATACGATATGCAAGTGTGCATGCACATTTGGGTCGTACAGGAAGTAGGAGGGATGATCTTGAGTCGCTGGCATACACGCTGATATTTCTCATAAAGGGGAGGCTACCATGGCAAGGCTATCAGGTGAATTAGCATATTTGCTTTGGTAAGTTATGGCATCTTACCTCATTAGTCTTAACTTATTGTTCTCCGTTATTATTTTGGGATGGTACAGGGCGACAACAAAAGTTTTCTAGTCTGTAAAAAGAAAATGTCAACTTCGGCAGAGTTGATGTGTTGCTTTTGCCCCCCGCCATTTAAACTGTTTCTTGAGGCTGTTAGTAATATGAAGTTCGACGAGGAGCCAAATTATGCTAAGCTGATATCACTTTTTGAAAGCCTTATTGAACCTTGCTCATCCCTGCGACCAATAAGAATTGATGGAGCTGTCAAGGTAACATATTAAGGGAATTATCATACTGGGATTAACTTTATTTAGTAAAATTATTCGAAGGTAACCCAAAAATATTAGAAGCAAACAACATACTGGGAGGTCTGAAGAATTATTCATCTTTTTAACAGGTGGGCCAAAAGCGTGGAAGAATGCTATTGAACTTGGAAGAAGAAGAGCAACCGAAGAAGAAAGTACGACTAGGTAGTCCTGCTACTCAGTGGATTTCAGCGTATAATGCACGGAAACCCATGAAACAGAGGTGAGTATGTACTCGCAAATATGTGTTGTGGTACATGCAATTAAGTTGCACCTTTTGTTAATCTCATGCACAAGTTCATTTTGCTTTTATATCTATTATCTGGTCAAACAGGGATTTGGATTTGTTAATAGTGATTTCCCAAACTATAAACGAACATAGCCTAAAAGTATTATTTAGAGGATTTATTATATTATATTTGTCCTTGGGTATGTCACGTCTTCCCTACAATTGATGTGGTGAATCTTGAAGAATTATGGATTTACGTAGTTACGCTCTGTTTTATTCCTTCTCCCTAAATGGTAAAAAATGTTAAGTCATTTAGTATACAAAACAAAACCACTTTGATAAGATTTCTATAGTGCCAAAAAAAAAAAACATTGATCAAACTCTGGACATAAATATATCTCCCAAATTCATAGTAGTGCAATTTTTATTCCCTGGGATGGAGAAATTTCAGGCTTGACGAATGACATTGCTAAGTCGCGTTGGAAAAATGGATAATTTTGGGGTTTATACTTTATTCAAACTTACAAAGATCAAGTGTGCTTATATTTAGTTTGCTTGGTATAGTATATTTCATCTGTGCAAAACCTTTTAGTTATGAGTTTTCAATTTTTACTTGTACATGCGGCAAGTAGATGCATTTCTTTTTATAAAATCATTTTCAAAGCATTTTTAGTCCCCTGCGTGTTTCAGAATTTTGAATTATGGAAGTTACAAAATGTATTATCTGCTTATTTTTCTTCTTATTGTACTTGTAGATACCACTACAATGTTGCAGACTCAAGGCTGCGTCAACACGTAGAGAAGGGTAATGAAGATGGCTTATATATTAGCTGTGTTGCATCAGCAACAAACCTTTGGGCTTTAATCATGGATGCTGGAACGGGATTCAATTCACAGGTGTATGAACTTTCAGCTGTCTTCCTTCATAAGGTTGTCTGCCAATACTCACAATTCACATAATAGCATTTCTTCTTGCTGGTGCTCCTCCGTTTGATCAAATTTTATATTGTTTTTTTAGGATTGGATCATGGAACAATGGGAGAAAAATTATTACATCAGTTCTATAGCTGGTGCAACTAACGGAAGTTCTCTGGTTGTTATGTCTAAAGGTTGGTCGTTTATTATTTTCTTATACATTTTTTAAGGTTCTTATGATGCTGTCCAAGGATGACATGATAGTTATGCGATTTGTTGCTTTTCTGTTGTTAGGAACTCCTTACACCCAACAGTCATATAAAGTTAGTGAATCGTTTCCATTCAAGTGGATAAACAAAAAATGGAAAGAAGGTTTCCATGTAACATCAATGACTACTGCTGGCAATCGTTGGGGTGTTGTAATGTCTCGAAATTCCGGATATTCTGAACAGGTAAATTTGAACGTAATGAGTCTGTTTTGTTTTGTTTCCCAAAATTATGTGGATACTGTGTAATGAAAAACCGGATTTATAGGTTGTAGAGCTTGATTTTCTTTATCCAAGCGAGGGGATACACCGAAGATGGGAAAATGGTTACAGAATAACCTCCATGGCTGCAACTGCTGATCAAGCCGCCTTTATACTGAGTATACCTAGACGTAAAATGACCGATGAGACTCAGGAGACCCTTCGCACATCTGCATTCCCAAGTACCCATGTAAAGGTACAACTTTACTGTAATTACATTTTGAATATAAATATCTGAACATCGAGGGACTTGATCTTTTGCTATAGTTTTGGACAGGGGTTAATTGCATGAAAATCCCTCGTGGTTTGGAAATGATGTGTGAAATTCCCTTGTGGTTTGAAATTTACACGAAAACCCCGTGGTTCATTAAATCAAGCATTATGTTCTTCATGGTATAATCTCAATAATTGGAAAAAAAACAAGACACGGGAAATAGGGAAAATAGGTAAAACCGTGAATTCAACCTCTGAAGAATTTGCTTGATTTAATAAACCATGAACGGTTTTGTGTAATTTCCAAACTATAAGGTGATTTTGGCAACATTTCCAAACCACTGGAGATTTTGTTCAAATAACATGTTTTGGACATTCCTTGGTGTGTAAACTTTATTCTGTTCTTTTTTATTTTTAAAATTTAATGGCCCTGTGCCTTTGACAATGGTCTTCATTACTGCAGGAAAAGTGGTCCAAAAATCTATACATTGCGTCAATATGCTATGGTCGTACTGTCTGCTGAAGCTGTGTTTAAAATCTCTGTTTCTTGGAGTTGAAACTAAAAAAAATGAGATTATCCTACTCATTTGAAGAAGTGGGACTTTTATTTTGTCCCAGAAACTGTTTTGATTTGCACCTGTAAAATTCTCCAAATGTGGGAAACAGCGCAAAACACGTGGCCTGAAATGGACCCGAGTAAAATTGAGTGAGCTGGTACTTAATTTTATTATGATATCGGAGGGTCTGTCATTCATCCTTATTTGCAAAGTTATTTTGTTGCCTATAAATTAATAATCTTGGAATCCTCAAAATTTATTAATTAAAAGAGTTATTAATTTATCTATAAATTAAAATTAATAATTATTAATTTATATATTAATTACTCCCTTCGTCCCATGATTTTGTGCATGGTTTGACCGGCACGGAAATTAAGAAAATGGAATATAGTGATGTGTATGGTAGAATAAAGGAGGGGTATTGTTGATAATTCATTGACTAAAGTGGGTGGAGATTTGATTAAAATTATAAATTGAGATAAGTTGTGAGCTCAAGCAAAATAAATGAGGGGTAATATTGATAAAAATTATGTGAGTTATTTCCTTTTTTAGAGTGTGCAAATAATGTTGGGACGTCCGTTAAGAAAAGTGTGCAAATAATCACGGGACGGAGGGAGTAATATTTTATTAATTTATGAAGTAATAAAACATTCAATTTGTAAACACCATTTCAAACTTTCACCTGTAATTAATTATTGTATATCAAATGAAGGATCTAATTTGAAAAGAATGTAACTTAGGAGACGCGCGACACGAGCTGAGTGCGGGCGATTACACCGTGATGGAGTGCGATTTTCACATCGAGAATGGGCGATTTGGGATTTCTGACAACTTTGGGGTGGGGTGGGGTGGGGGGGGGGGGAATTAACCTAGGGTTCTACACAAAACACCTAGGTAATCGTTGGAGTGTGGGATTTAATTTGTCGGAATGGAAGCTAATAGCATTTATGATGGAGATTATCGCGTGATCTAGGAAACGATCCTGGCCGATTTCTTGTGTGCTCCAAGATGCCTCTGCATATGGAGCATTTCGATCGAGGCAAAAGTAATCCTAATATGGTTTTTAGGGTTTCTACTCATTCAGGGATTGGGCGAGAATGCGGTGGAAGAGAGTATAAATCTCAGGGAGGAGAAGTTGGATCTACACACCCACAGATCTTACATTCTAAAATCACCGCCCTCATTCCTTATTACCACTCTTGAGAGCTTTGCTCCAATGGCAGATCACCTTAACGAGCCGCTGAGGAACGTCAGAATCTCTAATGCAGAAGATGCAAATTTCCAGGTAAATGAAAGTGATCTTGCTGTTCCACAATTTGCTCTGCTGGGACATTTCACCATGAGGAGACCCCAAAGTCTGAATGAGATACTTAACATTCTGCGAAGGATCTGGAAAGTAGAAGGGGCGGTTCGAATCATCCTAGTAGCGGAGGGATATTTCATGTGTGTCTTCGAAAAGGAAGCTGACTATAACAAGGCTTTCTTTAGACAACCATGGATTGTCAACGGGCCGATGCTCATACTGTCAAAAATCCAAGGAGACGAGCTGCCCAGGGATCTGGTCATTAATAGGACCCCTCTATGGGTTCAATTCCATGGTATGCCAATCTGTTGCATGACCAAGGGATTGGCTCAAAATCTTGGGGGAATCCTTGGAGATGTAATTGATATCGACTGCCCGGAGGAAGGTGCTGCGTGGGGACGTTGTTTGAGGGTTCGGGTACTTGTGGATCTCCACCAACCTATCAACAGAAGCACCTACATTACTGTGAGGGGAGAGAGCATCTTGCTGGCCATCCGATACGAGAAATTAGAAGAGTTCTGCTACCAATGTGGGCGCCTAACCCACATAGAAAGAGACTGCATGGAAAGATACAATGGAGAAAGCAGCCGCCGAGGAGACATCCATGACTTCCCAATATGGTTAAGGGCTGATGGACAGAATGGTTTGGGTCAGCAGCAGTTTGACCAACTGAAAAACCTCATCGAGACAAAAATGCCGAAGCGGACTCCAACTCCGGAGGGGAGAAGAAGGATGAACTCGATCATCATTAGGCCTAATGCCAGAGCAGGAGGATTGGTGTTGGCGGACGAAGAGTGGCATGAACAGAACCAAGAACAGTCCCAAGAAGCCATCCGATTCGCAGATTCCGTACTCATTGATGATGCCCACCACACACTGCAGCAGAACGAATCCAGGTACTTATCTAATGTCGAAAATTCTCTTAGGTTTGACTGGGAAGGAATTGCACAGGCTAATTACTATGCAGCACTAATGGATAATGAGAATACTGGAGAGTCGAGCCAAGGACAAGGAACAGGGATGGGAAAAAGACTGTGGAAGGCTAAGTAGGAAAAAGGAAATGAAAGTATGCTAGGTACGTACATCAAAGGGCAGAGAAAGAGAGGAAGACCATACTTGGGACTTGGGAGGGATACGGATGATCACAGATGAGGAGGTAACAAAGACAGATATGGAGGGAACGAGTGGAAGCGGGTACAAACGACACAAAAGTGAAGAAGAGGGGTCGAGTTCAAGCATGGCGGAGGAGGGCGAGATCCCTCTCCGCTCATTTCCATGATTGTCACTTGCTGGAATGCGCGAGGGTTGAAGGGTCCCAACGCATTCTAGAAACTACGGCGGGTTATCGCCATAAATAAACCCTCTCTTTTGTTTATTATGGAGTCTAAGCTCCCCCGTAGGATAGTAGAAACTTGGATGCACATGCTCAATTTCTCCTTTTGTTTTTCGGTAGATCCAAGTGGTAATAGTGGGGGACTCATTTTGTACGCTTTGAATGGAATCAACATTAACATTTGCTCCTACTCGTTTTGTCATATTGATGCGCTTGTTGAACATAATGAGATTAAATGGTGGTTCACCGGATACCATGGTCCACCACAACAAAAAGATCGACATTTGATTACCGAATTG